>PVIA01003629.1:0-162279 GCA_004024845.1 Tonatia bakeri | reverse complement strand
TTTTAGAGAATTCACTCCTTGTCAATAAAAAAAAAAAAGTCATTCATGCAGGAGGAAGTGGGGGAGGCAGCAGATCTGAGAATATTTCCAGATCATTCAGCTCAGGCTTATGAAAATTGTATATATTAGACCTAAATCATTGATCCACCCAGTCCTTGGTTCCTTGTACATTAATCTAAAATGTTTATATTTTGGAAAACGGAGGATGAAGGAAGTAGCACATCACCAAAGGCTGCCTGGCACCTTACAGGGCTATTTGAAGATCATGTTTGCATTGATTCAAAAAATAATTCATAAGGATCTATTACACTAAAGCACAGATGCTGGTGGATAGAGAATCTGCTCTGAATTCACAGGATTTTGGTTGTGAATTCTAACTCATTTAGTTTAGCGAACCTCGCTTTGGTGGTCACTAGTGAATCATGGTGTGTGTCACCCCCTAATTCCCTCACCCTCTACCCGGCAATGATCTCAGCCTGGCCGCAGGACTAACTGGCTTTAGCCAATGAGACATTAGCAAGCATAATGTAAAGAAAGGTTTGTCCTCTTGAAATGCTTGCTTTGGGGATGCACCTTCTCAAAACCCAGCCACCATGCTCTGAGAAGCCCAAATTTACCTTACGGAGGAGAACTGAGACCCCCCCATGGGAGTCCCAGCTGAGGGGAGGGAAAAATTGTTTGGAGTTCTGCTTAGTGGTTGCACCTTGCTACTAACCCTCCCCTGTAATACAGCCTTCCTCCCACTGGTAATCAGTCCTTTGTAAGTCTATTTGCCCTGCTAAACAGTGAAAGTTTTGGTACAAGAGAGCCCACCTTAGGTGAATTTGCAACTCCATGTTATACAATGCCAACATATTTTTTTTAATGATTGAAAGCGAATGAATAATTTTTCTTAATTTCTATGGTTCTCTTAGTTGCTGGCATCCTATTCCTGTGTCCAAACTCCTTGTTCTGCCTCCTTAGCTTCTGTGGGCCATAAATCATGATATGACAGGAAGATACTGAGAAAATTATATTTGGCCAAGATACAGCATCTGCGATCCTTGAATCCTGCCTTCCCACAAACTCTCTCCTCAAGGAACCCAAGTAGATAAATGCAAAGAAGAGCAGAAAAGCACGTTTTATTGCAGGAGAACTGAGATCCAACATCAACCTCCATCCCCATTTCCCAGTGAGTGAAGCGTGACAATGCACAGGGCTGTCTAGGCTAAAGGCAGTCCTCTCTTCTTCTGCCCCTGGACCCACATCCATGCAGAGGGAAAGCAAGTCCCTGGGAAAACCGCACCAAGGCCGAGACAAGCCAGACAGTTAGCATTTAACCTTAATATCTGGCCCAGTGGTCAACTCCAGGGCATTCCGAGAGCGGAACAATCTCCAAACAGGTGCAGCTTCAGTCCCTCTTCCTGCATCTGTCTGGAGTGAGAAAGAGAAGAAAGGAAATTCCAGGACATGCTGGAGGACTCCAGAGAGACTCCTGCCACATGGGACCTGGGGCTCATCCCCTTTATTTGATAGAAAAGATATTCCAGTTTCTGCCATTGTGATGCAGTAAATGATCTTCATCTTCATCTTGCATCCACATTTCTTCTTGAGGGTAAAATTTCAGGCTGGAGGCGAGTTATGAGCTCGTTCTAGAGGCCAAAATGGCTCTGAAGCCATGTTTGTCCTGAGACGTGCGACCTTATTTTAATTTGTGCCTCTTTGGCTCTACAGTTTCTGGTTTTTCTGCATCTTTGGTCCCAACAGCCTTGACCTTGAGTCTTGGTGTGTGTGACCCATCTCTCACACAAGACTGTTTCCAGTCTTGAAAAAAACAGAATAGGACTTTTCTTCTAATAAATTCTGGAATCTTCATATATTCACCTCCCTTTCTCCTTATGTTTTCCTTGCTGGAGGGTGGATATAAATAAATAAATGTGCACACACATAAAAAAGTCAGCGTTACACATATCCCTTTGCCTTTGGTTGGTAAGTGTGATTTTTGGACTTAGGGCACATTGCTTCTTTGGGCTCTACCTTTTTGTGATATATTTTATATCAATTTAAAGTACCCTTTGAATCACTTGAAAGTTTTGAAAAATTTAAGCCTTCAAGAAAAGAGGCAGAGGTGCTTCTTTTTACACCTCACCCCCTCTCCATTGCAAGCACTTGGATGAGGATAGACATCTGAAACTGATGTTGAAAGCATTGCAATGCAGTCTTGACCATGAGGTCCTTCCCCCCAAAGCCACATCAGTCCTGTCTCCAGAGCGCTAACAGCTGACAAAGCTGAGCACTGAGTTAATAACCAATGTTAAGCAAAGTCAAAAATCAAATGCATCAATCACTTCACTAAAAGCACATTTCAGAGGAGGACACAGCCAACTGGAGAGCAATCCCGTGCATTGCTCTGGCAGATGTGTGACAAAGACACTGCTCTGTGATGCTTCCAAAATCCTTCTAAGCAGGCAGCTTGGCAGTCCACTGTAGCTGCAGAGAGATGCCTCCAGTCCCAGGAACCAGAGCAGAGGAATAGGAAGGCAGACCATCTGCAAGCAAAAACCACTATGTCACACTTCCCCAGTGCTGCACCACCCCCAGCACTGATCGTGTCTCCCGCCTTCACAGAACTACATCGGGATCCCCACACTCCAGCTGAAGAAACATAAAGACCTTTTCCTCTCACGCTCAGTGGATCAGCTTTGTGGTGCAATCCTAAGGTCTGGACATCACACCCACTGACCTTTAAGTCACTGCTCACAGTCACCAGTGCTCTCATCTAAAAATCAGGGCGTGGTTACAAGTCAGAAATTAAGAGAGAAGACTAAAGATTAGTGGGATAGGAGGGTAATGCTGCCATTGGTGCTTCTGGGCATTCTTTGATGCAGACATCTCCAGTGTTTTCTTTGCTGCATCGTTTCTCTCACCCAGCCTTCCCAGGATGCTCTCATTCTAGATTTTCGAGGTCCACCTGAAGCAGAGGATAAGTGAGTGCTTTTCCTGGTGGTCTTGATATGTTCCCCCAACCCCACCTCCCAGATTTATATTTGAACTATTGCATCTCAGTGGTTACTTAGACAAATAAGATATTTGAGTGTGAAACAACAAGATGCACCTTCTTTTTCATAAAACAAAGCCCTGTACCTCATTCACAAAGCTTATTCACAGTGGCAGAAACAAGAACAGGGAAAAGAGCCACAAGGAAGAGTTTGAGAGCTTGCAAATGCTCACAAAAGGAAGTGGTACCCCTTGAGAATAGTTCTTGAATATAAACCTGTCACTAAAGGATGCCCAAGCCACCCACCCTACACTCATTCCCGGGTGTGGGTCTGCTGTCAACAGGGAGGGTCACAGATCTTCAGTTCTGTAAAAAGCAGCTTTTAAAAATAAAATTCAGTTCTTGGCATGTGTTGCAATACTTCCTCTATTCCAAACTTAATGTGAAGCCACCCACAGGACTGCTGTCTCAGCCAAATACAGTAAAGGAAACAAGGCTTCGTGCAGAAGGCCCATAGCAACAGCATCCAACAACCAGAGCCAGGCTGAGAAGACTGCCGTGATGCAGCACCATTGGACACACTTCAGCCAGGAGAGCCAGGGCGCTCTGCTCCTGCCTTCTGAGAGTGCTGCTCATAAAGGTGACTCTACAGGCTGCAGGCAAAGATGTCCCCAGGCCCTTGAAACCCTTGGCTTTAGGGAACACGATGCCTGGTTTCTGCCTGCGAATTCACTCTGTATAAAACACAGAATGATGGCAACAGAGAAACAGACCTGGTGTTCAATTTCTATATAATTCATGATGCCCACTCAGTTGCCCTTGAACATGTACTTTCATCTATAATTTACTAATACTGTCCATACATTTTATTTTCTCATCGAGACCATAAATTGTATAGGGAAGAGACCACTTACCTCTAGACACCAACATTAGGCCTTTACGAATGCCTCCCCCAATATACCCTACACTCGGCTTCAAGTGAAAGACCATTTAGTATTTTGTATTATTCACACTTTAGTTCTGAATCTTTTGCTCTAATTCATTGCTTGTTTCTTGGGCTATTTTTAACCTTTCATCTGTCTTCTTGTAGATCATCCTCTCCTTTTTTCTTGTTTTTAACCTTGAACTTGGGACCTTCTTTAATAGTGGGTAAAACCACAAGCTCTGAGGCCAGCCTATCTGAATTTAAATTCTGCCTGCATGACCCTGGGTAAGCTATTTCAATTCCCTAAACCTTCATTTTCTCAACTGTAAACGATGCTCACAACACCACCCATGTCCTGGAATTGTTGAGAAAATAAAATGGTTCATGTGTAAAGCAATTAGAACAATGCTTGGCACAATAGCATTGCTCAATAAACGTTAGCAGTTGTGAGGCATTTTTCTGCCAACTCTATAGCCATGCGGATATTTCAGTTAACCTGGTGCAACTCATCCTCCCAGTGCTGTTTATCTTCCTTGGTAGTTCCTACCTGATGACCCATGCCAAGTTCCCTCCAGCAGATGAAAAAAGAAAGCATTTATTTCTGTTATGCTGCTAGACACACCGTACTGAATGCAAAGCAAGTCATTATGGTAAGTGCTAAGATTTTCTTATTCAGTGATTAATTTCTTGTTGGCTTCAGCTTATTTAAACTTAGCTTCACAAAGCTTTGGTTAAATTAAACAAAAAAGACATTTTCCCTTTTTTTAAGCTGGTTTCCTATCACAGAAACGTGTGCCTTGCTCTTCACTAGAAAATAAAACTCACAAATAACTCACTGTATGCCTTACATGTTCATTCTTGGTCTCCACACTGGAGAGAATACCAAGAAAGCATTATTCATCCAATCAACTAACATTTATTTGTCATGGACCCTGCCTCGAGGTAGTTAATATCTGATTATTAAGACAAGACTAATGCATATGACATTATCAAAGAACAATAGAAAGTATATAATTAAGTGCTGAGTCAAGTAAATGGTACTGATTATACATACAGTAGTTTTGAAAAGGGCATATCAGCTAGGGTCATGGTTATTCACTTATTCACTCAACAGTTATTAAATATCATCAAACTGCCAAGTTCTCTGCAAGGCCCTGGAGAGAGGTGGAGGGCACTGTGGACTTCCTTTCTCGCAGGACTCCGCTCTTCCCTGGATAACAGCCCTGTGGTTAAGGGAACGGAGTCATCTGAGCTAATCGTGGTAGACGCAGTTATCTTGCCAGGGATTGGTTTCTAAACGACCATGGAAATTGAGAAGAGTTGGCTGGGGGCTTCCGGGAAAGTTCTTGCTTGGTCTGAAGGAAACCTCACAGAAGACACATCCCTTTTCCTCTGGTTGTGGCCACGCATGGCTATGAGGTCCATAGCTACTACTCACATCTTGCCACCGGCTGGAAGACAGTGAAGCAGGGGCCGAGGAACTACAGGGAAACAGGGTCGGTACCACCAGACCAGATCAGCTTTTAACACTGCTCTATGTCTGGGTTTCCAGGCATGTAATCTAGTGCACGTCCTTACTGTGTACATTTGCCTAAGGTGTTTTCTAAATGTTACTTGCAGCCAGATACCTTCTAACTCATAGGACATATGAAGAGAGATGAGATATGATCAACCCTCAAGGAGTTTACAGCCCGGTGTTAAAAAACATGGACTCATATAGCATGCAATTTCTTAGTTAAGTGCAACAGAAGAATGTTCTAGAAATAAAAAGAAAGCAGAAGAAGGAGGAGGTGGCAAAGATTAAAGAGGAGTAGCTTCACCAACTTCAGTTAACTCTTGAAAGGACAGTCAGTAAGTAATGATAAAACAGTGGAAAATTGGCAATATCCCCAACCTATCACTATAGAATTTGTCTTAATTTTTGTGTCTTCATCAATTTTTGTCATTATTCCAGATGTCTTAAAAGAGGAAAAGGAGTATGCCTTCCTCGAATTAGAAGCTAAAGTACAAAAAAAAGTACCTTCAATTTGATTCCTGTTCTTAGATTCAGTTTGGAAGTTTCCCTTTTAAAGGCTATTTTTGATCTCTGAAGTTGAGTCTGGCCACAGCATTATAAAAAAATCAGAACATATTACTTAGTGTGCATAGGTCTCTGTAATTATGGGCACATAAGAAAAAAATCTTTCTCTCTTTGAGTTCATCAGGTGGGTGAAACTACACTTTTAACCACATTTCTGTACAGAAAGAAATGTTTTCTGCCCACTAAAAAAGCCAAGTAGCCCCCCTTAACTTGACTTGCAATTATGTATTCCACATATAGTTTTGGCTACACTGTGTGCATGTGACACGAGATTTCCAATCCAGTTTGGGGAGACGACAGTACAGTCTTCCTGTGGTTGTGGTGCAGAGGAGCTGCAGTCTGGAAGCTTTGCTTTGTTGAGGTTCAGATCCTCAAAGTAATTTCCAGCTTTCTCCAACTTTTATAAAAAAAGTCATTCCCCTTAGTTATGCTTCTGTGGAGGTGTCATCTGAGGAAGCCTTTTGGGTGAGCACTCAGATTTCCAGAACGGGTAAGCAGCTTCCTTTACAATGCCTGGTACATGTGGAAATAAACGTATAGATATTCAGAACCCAGGTTTCAGAATCACACTGATGCGAAAGCCTGGTTCTGTAGCTTATCAGCTGTGTTACCTTGGGCAAGTTATTAATATCCCTGAGTCACTATGTAAAATAATACCTATGAGAATTTAATGAAATACTGTAGGCAAAGTTCTTAAAATAGTAACTGGCATTCATTATCTTTCAACAAATTTATTGAGCTGGAGACATAAACAGGCAAAAGTACAGGCAATAGTACTCCCACTGAGCTCCTGTAATAAACACCCAATAACTAATAGCCATTGTCATTTTTAATAATACCTGTTCCACCACCATGACACATCTATTCTCAAGTGCTCAGAGAGAAAAGTCAAGAAATGATCCTGCATTGCTATTTTGTCTCATGCCCCCTACTGCATATAGCTGTCCCTCCTTATCCACGGGGGATGCATTCTAAGACCCCCAGTGAAACATGGATAGTACTGAACCATACACACACACACACACAATGATTTTTCCTAGACATACATACCTATGGTAAAGCTTAGAGCCTTCTTTGGCATGTGTGAATTGCCGCGTCACTGATCTTGAGCTCTGACACCATTATTAGGTAAAAGAAGAGTTGCTTGAACACAAGTGCTACAAGTGCGATAGCCAATCTGGTAACTGAGACAGCTGCTACGTGACTGACAGGCCGGCAGCGTACACGTGGTGGAGACACTAGACAAAAAGGGAGGGTTCGTGTCCTGGACGGGACAGAGTAGGGTGATGCAAAAATTCATCACACTGCTCAGAACAGCGTGCAATTTAAAACTTATGAGATGTTTACTTCTGGTGTTTTCCATTTAATATTTTCAGACAGTGGTTGACTGTGGGTAAGTGAAACCGTGGAAAGCGAAACTGCAGGTAAGGGAAGATTACTTTATCTACTTTGTCATCAGTCGCGCTGGCTCCCCTGCGATGTTTTCAGGATGCGTCCTCTCCTCTCTATTTCTCCTACCACCAGCTAACCCAGGGCACTATCATGCCGATCCTAGCCCTCCACTGGACTTCTTATGACCGCCTTGGCCATCTGGTTCTCCTTACAACCTATTCTTCACACGGTGGTTATTGATTTTCATACAATTGATCTTATTGTACAGATAGATTGATTTGTATTTGCTGAAAACTCTCAAGTGGCCATCTCGTACACATGAAATTAATTCTAAACTCTTCTCCTGTTTCTTGATCATCTGTGAGCTGCCTACCTTTTCCACCATCTTGGACCCTCCACACCATCATGCTGTAGACAGGATGGGCTTCCTTCTCTCCTCAAACAAACCAAAATCCTCTGCTCTTCTTCTTCCCTCTCTCATGTCTTCATATGGCTGGCCCTTGTCATAATTTGAAAGTCAGCTCAAATGGACTTCTTCAGAGAGACCACTCTTGCCTCCACAGCCAGTTTCAAACATAATGTTCTGTTTTATTGTCTACATAATATGAAATGAGCTTTTCTGTTTATTTACCTTTCTGTAGGTCCTACAGTTCCCAGACTGTAACACCTGTTGAGGGCAGGCCCCTCCTCTTCTCTATCAGCTGCTAAATCCCCCATGCCTTGTAAGAGCATATGGCATACAGTAGATGCACAGTAAATGTGCTGAATACTGTAATAGTAAGATTCCAAATGATGCCTCGGTTTACTAATAATTTCCCAAAGTCATTTTACTTCCTACTAGAGGGTCATTTAGGTTCTTAGTATCATGAGTTTAAAGAACTGTAGGGACCTTAGAAAGAAGCTATTATTGTACCTCATTTAAAGATAAGGAAACAGAGACCCAAAGATGTGATGAGACTTACAGAAATAGTGTCAGATTCTGGACAAGAACGTTAAGCTCCTCAGGCCTAGATGTGTGGTCGTTATTTGGCCCCTATCAGAAGACTGCTGTTCTGGACCTAGAACCCCTCTGACCCTCTTGATGGGCAAGAAGAAAGCAATGATGTTTGAAATCATACAAACTATTCCACAGGCATTAGATAGCTACTAGGGTGAGGGTTGGGATTATAGTACTAAAATCAAAGCCAGAGAAGGCACTAAAGCACAAAATCCCAGCAAAAGAATTTTTCCCCTGCAGTTGCCACGCATGAGTGGGCCTCAGATCTGGAGCTACAGGTCACCAATATCGAAAGCAGGCATTGAACTCTGTTCTCATTACCAGAATTATAGACTCTCAGCACGGAAAGAGATCTCAGTTTTCATTCACCTTTCCTCAGACACTTTATACCATTGACAATAAGTCTGTCTAGAAGTCGTTCGCCTTATTTTAAATATCTTCAGTGAGGGATAACTCATTGCCTCCTGAGGAAGCTTATTCTGTCTTCCAACATCTTTGACTGTAGGAACATTCTTCATAAAACTGAGCTGAAACCCACTCGTCCACTCACTTACATTCTATTGATTCTAGTTTTGCCATTTTTGGATACCTAAGGCAGTTACCATGTCATCCCTGCGTTTTCCTTTAGCCAGATCCTTTACTTACTTTTTGTATGGAAAGATCTTTCATTGACACAGAGGATTTTTTTTTCTGATCTCTTTCCCTCCACATGGTTAAATCCATCAACATTTCTTACGAGGTAAGGCTTCAGGTGTACAGGGAGCAACTGAGAAGCCAGAACTTCTCTCGCTCTGGAGACTGCGTCTCTGTGGTATAATGGAAGTTATTCATCTGTGAGTGCTCACAGCCACCCCACTCCACCTCCAGCCCATTAAAAATAATCCCCATTGCCTGCTCAGTTCCCACTCCTTCCCAACCCCACCAAAAAGGATTTTTGCTTACTGAGAGAGAAGCTAAGTTGCTCTACATAATAACGTGATAAAAGGAGGGGTAAGGAGATGAGAGACCAAAAAAACTTTGCAATTTAGTTATTAAGAAATAGTTTTCTGGAGCTGAGATTTATACAAAGAGACACTGGAGCAGCTACAGGGTGTAAGGGAGTTGGAGGGAAAAGTGATGGCACCAAGAGTCAAGGTGACTTAGTGACGGGATTCTCTTTGATGTACCCCAAGAAATGCAGAGAGAGGATTTCTATTACTCTAAACTGCCTTGAGATGTGGGACTACGTTTCCTTGAATGTGACACACAACTCTATAACTAGACCACATGGGCCACTGAGTTTATTAGATGATGCACATTAAAAATTAATCCTATAACATTTATAATGATTTTTATTCAGAGTGATTTACCATGTACCATGAATTATACTGGGGACTTTCCTTCATTATCTCATTTACTTCTTACAGCACCCATCTGAGGTATATGCTATTATAAATCTCTTTTTTTAATGAGGAGGCTTTAAAACATAGAGAGGTAAAAGGAGTTTTACCTGTGTTCACAGATACACAGGTAAGTAATGACAAAGTCAGTTCTCAGACCCTCATGTGTCTCACCCTAAATCCCACACATTATCTGCTGTGGGAGCTCCTGGCAGAGTGGCCGCCATGACTGCGCAGGAAGAAAAAGAGAAGGAGCCAGAGCTGTGAGTTCAGACTCCAGGAGTCTTCTGGTCCTCCAGGGAGATCACAGGACCCAAAGCCTGTCCCACAGATGGGCAGTCCAGCACCAACTCGACACTGAGATCAGAGCCACAATCAAGTGATGGTTGAGATTTCTAGCACATTCCTTGGAAAGAGACCCAAGCTTACCAAAACTTTAAACTCACTTCCTACAATATTGATTACACAATTTCGGCATATGAACACTCCCCACCCCCTTGAGCACGTCAATAATTTAGAAAACTTAAAAAACAAAACCGGGTTCACAAAAATATAATTGATAAGCTAACCTTTCCTAGCTGACTTTATGGTTTTAGTTAAAATGCAAGCTAAACTGAATATCATAATGGACTATACTTCATAATAATTGTAGTCTATTTGTATGCAAATAGCTGAGTGCCATCTCTCAATTTCAGGCTCTGGCTATATAAACTCACAGCAGTTTTGGGTAGATTCTAATTGTGCATCTGATATAATAGGTATTGAATCAATGAGACCTTCTGACACTAGTCTTGGGAGTTCACACTCATCATTCACTATCTGGACCTTGGGTTCCAAAGGTGTGTCTTGTAAAATGTTCTACCATTATTTAGTAATGGTTTAGTCTGAAACAGTAATTATTTTCTGGGTCACAGTTTTATGAAAATGGAAATCATAATGACTCCCTTACAGGAGTGCTGGACAATTAAATAAGATACTGTATACAAAGTACTCAGGACAATATGTGAATCATTAAGTTATGGTTGTTTTCTAGTCTTTGTTGCTAGATCACCCAGATGATCACTTGGTACTTCAAGTAGCCAAATATTAAATAAATTCCTCACAGTTCATTGGCTTGCTACAAACACCCCACGAAAGGGGCCCCTAACTCCATGACTCCAGCCTAGCCTTTCATGAGAAGACTCAGAAGACATTCAATAGAAATGGAGGAAGCAGGAAGCACAACCACAGGGCAATGCCAAGTAGACATATACGGTAGACTCACCCCTCATCCACAGTAGGTAAGTTCCAAGACCCCCAGTGGGTGCCTGAAAATGCAGAGAGCACCAAACCCTATATATACTATTTTTTTCCATACATACATACACACCTTTTCATGGAAAAGAAGAACTTTATGGCTTCTCATGGGCATATCTGAATTGCCAGCATCACTACTCATGTGCTTTGGGGCCATCATTAAGTAAAATATGGGTGACTTGAACACAAGCACTGACATACTGTGGCAGTCGATCTGATAGCTGAGATGCCTACTAAGTGACCAATGGGTGGGGAACACGGACACTCTGGACAAAGGGTTTGTGTCCCAGGCAGGACAGAGAGGGGTGGTACAAGATGTCACCAAGCTACTCAGAAGGGGATACAATTTAAAACTCATGAATTGTTTATTTCCCAAATTTTCCAGACTGTGGTTGACGACAGGTAACTGAAACCACGAGACACAAAACCATGGATAAGTCTGCTCTGGATCTACCACCTGTTCCCCGAGACTCACATGACAGCCGTGGGTGTGAGTGATGCCCACCCAACCCTGGATTTCTGAGGACAAGGGCCGTGGAAGGAAGAAACCATTCTTTACCGGGGATGTTTATTTTCCCATTAATAAAGGGAAATTACTTTGTTGGTTCGGAGCCCAGATTTTAAAATCACTCCCATGGCTGTATCTAAAACCAATTCGATATTTTAAAACTCAAATTTATTTGGCATAACAGACTTGAGGATGTCATATCTTGTGACATGGCCAGCCATAAAATGTTTCGTGGGAACAGAACGGGGCATACTGAGGGGAGTGGGGAGAGGAAACTTGTGATCATTTATGTCCAGAGGGGAACAGTAAGCGCCCAAGACAAACTCAGCCTCAGAGAGCAGGAGCAAACCCGCCCGAGGGGTGGGAGACGCTCATGCTATCTGCTGACGGTACAGTGTGACGACAGGAGGTGGCCTGCGGGGCTGGACGAGCAGCTCGAGGCTCGAAGCCAGGCTCTGACCTTTGTTCTCAGGTCATGTTGGGTTAAGTTTCTGATCTTGCACCCCTCAGATTCTCCGTCTGTGAACTGTAGATCATGGTATTGATTTTGCTATGGGGAGCACTTGGATCAATGCCTCATACATGATAAATGCTCAATAAATAATAGCACTGTTAGTATTATTCTGTCTTCATTCATGTGTTCACAGCTATTATGCACTAGATCCTCTGATGGATCTGTCTGTTTCCCTTCAGGATATAACACCCTGCCATGTTATTATTAACATTACTATTTTATAGATGAGAAAATCGACCCACTTGTCCAATGCCACATAGATAAGAAAAATCCAAGGTGAAATGGGAACTTAGGTCTGGCTGATTTTAGAGCCCACATTATCTCCACTGCCTTTACCAACCTGTGGGAGTGAAAAGCCTAGAACTAACAGTTCAATGAGCTGGATAAATGGTGACAAGGATACATTCAGGGACATCAGAGAGGTGGACCCCAACCTTCAAGGGCTCGAGGTGACAAGGCCAGACTGAGCGCAGAGCTGGCTTAGATACCAGGGTGGGAGGGGCCAGGTCACCTGGAAGCCCACTAGAGTTCCCGGTCAGCAGCAAGAAGGATCCAGATCAGGCCATGGGGCGCCACCAGCTGGGCCGCAGGTGGGAGTCCAGGAGACCCAGCTGCAGGGAGGGGCAGAGAAGCCGCAGGAAATCAGACAAGCTCTGACATAAGCACCCAGGTGACTGGCACATAAGTTTCTAACTTTGCAAACAGTTTCCCTGAGACCATGCAGACATACGATTTGATAATTAAACCTGTCAATTCTAGAGGCTCCAGATTTAGATTTACATAAGCACACTGCCCTATCATTTTCTAAGTATAAGACTGTGAAATGCAATATTTCTTTCTTACCATAGCTCTCCACTCTTGTGTGACCTTGGACTCGACAACAGCTGCTTCTCTAGTGGCTGCAAAGTAGCAGGTGCCTTCTCCGTAGACACTGGCAGTTCTGGAAGTTCTATACAGTAACATTCCTCGGCCTGTGCCTTTCATCTGTCACCCTTGACCTCAGGGTCTATGCAGACTCGACACACACACAGAGCAGGTGAAGTCACTACCCTAACCATGACCATGCCATGGCAGGCATCACTAACCAATTTGACTTAGAAAATCCTCATTATAATGCCCCAGGTGGTGGCTGCCAATGGATTAGATTTTGTGTATAAAACTTACTGACCTAGCAGTTTACCTTTCAGCAAGTCACTGAATTAAAAAACATTAATAAAGGAAGTTTTAAATTGATCCCCTGGTTAACTGTATAAAGAAATGACCAAAGTATATTGGAATCTTGTGACAGGTTAAAAAATAAACAAACAAAATCTCAAATCTTCATTATATATAAAGAAATAAGGAGCCCTTCATTCTCTAACTAGCTATCTAATTGAATTTGGCTACGGGAGTAGTCGACACAGTCTAAGAAGTTTACATACGTCCTCTCACTTAATATTCAAAATGGATTAAATAGGTATTTAAATTGTCTCATTTTAAAGAAAGCAAATGAAATAGTAAGGAGGTTAAATAATTCTGTAAAAGTCATGCAAGATAATCAGGAGCAGCTAGATTTAAACCCCGGTCCACCTAGCATTACAACCCGAGCCCCTAACCTCTACATTTTATGTTCACAAACTGGTGAACAGTGAGTATATCATATCCTAGAATATTCTCAAAGCAGGTGCCACTCCCTCAAGGCTTCATGTGAGTCTGATATCCTGGGGCCAGAGAATCCCAAAGAGCCATGGCAAAGCAGGACACTCACTCTCCACAATCCCAGTGGGACCAGGACATCAGAAGTGTCCCTTTGGAAAGGGCAGTGGACTAGGAGATGAAAGAAAGATTACACGGGCAAACAGCCCATTGATTCCCTCTGCTCTGTCAGATCAGTGACTTACGGGGCCTGTCTTCTCTTCATAGCCATGTGTTCCCACAAGCTTCCACAGGCAGACTCCAGAGGTCATAGCCTGAACAGACTCCCTTGCCATGGAGGGAGGTGGAGATACGGAGGCAATGCCAACATATCAGTTAGAAAGTAGACATCAATCCCAAAGGGCTTGTCCTTCCTGAAGTCTACGGCTACCACCACTCTCTCCTTGCCTTGGCTCTTGGGTGGTTCCAGAGGGGATGGGAGCCTGGCCCCAGCCCCAAATGGCCCCATTTCTGTCCAAACAGCAATTTAAACTCTCTTCTCTTACAATGAGAAAGCTGTGACTGTCCTAGTGTAAGCTCTCTCAACTCTCTCCATCCCTCAGATTTTCTGTACTATCATCTGCTCTTCCCTGCACTCCCAGAGAAGCGTCTCCCTTACAGACCAAGGCCACTGCCTCTTCTGGCTCTCTCTTCGGGGCTTCTGAGAGATTGCTCCCCGGTCATCCCCTCCCTCTCTGAAAGAAGAGAGAATTCAGGTAGTTCAAGTTCCACTCTAACTTGAAAAACACTTTCTCTTGAACCTGCTACTCTACTAATAAGATGTGCTGTTTTTCCAACAGCGGAAAACACCTAACACAAAATGCCTAAGACCAACCACTGGTTCTTGGTTCAGCTCGGGCTCTAATGACTGGGAGAGAGTTAGACCCCCACAAGTCAAACGGCTCCATCCCATGGGGACTGCCCACACTCCAGAGGCCAACTGCAAGTCCAGGAATCCAGTCCTTTTGACCGACCCCCTATAAATCAGGGGTACCCATGACCCTTCCTTGGGCTCAGTAATATGCTAGAACAGCTCACAGAAGTCAGAGAAGTGCTATACTGACTAGAACTGGTTTATTATAAATGATACAAATGAACAGCCAGATGAAGAGGTACAAAGTCTCAAGAGCAGGAGCTTCCATTTCCATGGAGTTTGGGGGGTGCCAGGCTCCCAGCATGTGGATGGAGTCACCAAACCAGAAGCTCTCCCAGCCCCTTTGTTCAGAGTTGTGATGGAGGGTCCATTCTGCAGGCACAGTTAGATACATCATTGAAATTAATCAATCTCCAGCCCCTCTCTCTTCTCCAGACATCAGGGTGGCCCAGCAACACTCACCTCATTAGCAACTACTCAGTTATGGTTAAAAGTTCTCATTAAGAATTATTAAGAATAACAAAACACACTTTCCTCAATCCTAGCACTTGGGAAATTCTACAGGTTCTAGAAGTTCTGGGCCAGGAACTGGGGAGAAAGACCAAACATGGCTGAGCCTTGAACATGTATTTGAATTGCATGGGTCCACTTAAATGTGGATTCTTTCCAAGAAATACTGTAAAAGCATTTTCTCTTCCTTATGATTTTCTTAACAACATTTTCTTTTATCCAGCTTACTTTACTGTAAGAATACAGCACATACTATATTTAACACAAAATATGTGTTAATTGACTGGTTGTATTATCCAGAAGACCTCCTCTCAACACCAGGCAGTGATGTTTTGGGGGAGTCAGAAGTTCCATGCAGATTTTTGACTGCATGCTGAGGGGTGCTAACCCCCCACCCCTGGGTTGTTTAGGGTGAACCATACAAATGTATTATATCACAATATAACACCTATTTTCTGATCTTTCTTTTCTCTCCCCACCAACACTCTTGCAAAAATAATTTGCACCCACCAGTTTCTACTGAATCACCACGCCTCACTTTACTGCCCCTGTAATACCACCTGTTACCTTAACTCCAATAGAAGACGGTGTTGCGTCAGTCATCCATGTGAATGCTTGTACCAGACTGCACAATGAAGCTTCTGTCTGCAAGTGACGTGACCTCGGAAAGAACAGGACTGAATCTGGCGCCAGCACCATCGGAGTGCTTCACAGGGCTACCCATCTGCCTCGTTTCTATGGTGCTGCCAACAGAGATCCCGGGCCGTAGGCCATTCTGGCTTCATTTTTTCATCATATTCACCCATTGGTTGAAAAATATAGAAAAAGGGCAATATCAGTCTGCCTTGAGTCAGTCTAACGCTTCTTGAGTCATTCACTGGAATGAGGGGAAGCTATGGCGGTTGGGCCAGCCCAGGTCCTGAGTCTACAAAGCTGGCGAGAGTTGGGTGGCGTCTGGCATTAGCAGCTAACAAACCACATACACAGCTGCTGGGGAAACCACAAACTGGGCAGCCACCATGATTTGTGTCTGCTAGACAGCCAATGCTGAGAACTATGCAGAATAAAATAAGAGATGGCAGAATTGGGGTCATTATCAAAATCACACAGTCATTAAGGCTGGACAGATATAGTAAGATGTACTTGCATTTCTAGCCACATATGTATTTGATACTTCAGACCAAGTGGGCCTCTGGAGTGTGCAGTACCTGAGCTGTATGTTTGGAAGGTACGCCCAGTATGGCCAGGTGTCTGTGATTAGTAACCCTACTCACCTGTTGCTCTTTTGCCTCAGGAAAGCTTTTTTAATTACAAAGTCTCTCAATTCAAGTACAAACCCCTATACAGCACAGGTGGCAAATACAAGGCCTGAGAGCCAAATCCGGCCCTCCACCTTGTTTGATGCTGCCCAGCACCTTGTTTCTACTCTGAGGCAGCACCGACCTCCTAGCCCCTAGTTAAGGAGTAGTTACATTTATACAGTCCTAAAGTTACATTCGGCCCTTTGAAGGCAACTGCGAGGCTGATGTGACCCCTGGTGAAAATGAGTTTGACACTCCTGCATAGTTAGTTACAAGGTAATACCATTCGAAGGTGTAATTAACAGTAACTTTGAACAAAAAGTCCCTCCAGCACCAGAACCAGAAAATGACTAGGAATTGTGGGAGGAGAAGGAGGAGCTGCAGGGACAATAAGATTTCCCCAGCTTGAATTTAGCACACTAGAATTTCACACGGCTGATTTACAAACCAGAGGCAAGGCCTTCACCAGTGAAAGAATTACGACTCACTTTATTGCTCTACTTGCTTTATTGCAGTGGTCTGGAATCAAACCCACAATATCTCTGAGGTCCCCTAGGATTTAGTTCAACCCCATTTTACAGATCAGATAGAAGCCTCAGAGAGCATGAAGATGCTGCCCAAATTTACACAGCATTGGGATTTTCACCCAGGCCTATCTGCCTGGTTTCAAAGCACTAAAGGTAGGTAGTTAATAAATAGGAAACTTGCATCAGAAAGTACTTTTGACTTCCAGGCTGGTGTTCTTTCTAGGGAGTATACCATCTTGCTTGGGAGCCATAATGTTGAACAAAGCATTTTCACAAGAGTGACACGCTTTTTCCACTTTACAACAGCCTAAAACAGGCAGGTGGTGGGTGATTTTTTCTATTTAACAGCTGAGGGTCCGAGGCTCTGAAGGAATAAATTCAGGCCAGTAAAAATGTCATCCCTACTCAGTAGGGCTGGGAAACCTGGAAACACCTTGCTTTGGCTTTTAGTACAGGAGCCTCCTTATCCTCGGGGGATACATTCCAAGACCCCCAGCAGGTGCCTGAAACCATGCACAAAGCAGAAAGATATAGATGCTATGTTTGCTCTTACACAGTCATGCCTATGAAATTGTTTAATTTATAAATTAAGCAATTTCAGATCTTCAGAGATAGAAGATGTATTCTTACCATAGATCTTAGCCACCTCAGCATACGACGTTTTTTTTTCTTTCCTTACAAAGTCGAGAACTTTCACTCGAAGAAAGCACTTTAATGGCTTCTTGTTGGCATATACGAATGGCCAGCTTCACTACTCTCGCACTCCGGGCCATTTTTAAGTAAAAGAAGATCACTTGAACTCAAGCACTGCAAACGCTCCTCCAGACTATGGGGCGGGGAGGTGTCCTCGTGGTGACGCTGGGACCAGGGAGGAGTCACGCACTGGGCGGGGCGGAGCAGGTGTTGTGAGATTTCACCACTACTCAGGATGGGCGTGCAGTTGAAAACCTACGGATCGTTTATTTCTGGAATTTCCCATTTAGTACTTTTGGACCACGGTTGACCCAGGAGAACCGAAACTGCAGACAAAGAAACTTCAGACAAGCGGGGATGACTGGAATCTGCGTTCCAATTACTCAGTCCACACTGGAACCAGCACCAGGCTGGTTGTTTCCTTTGTGAATGCATCCCCTCCCCTCTCCGTTTGTATCTTCCCTTCCTCGGGACTGTTTCGCATTCTGAGCCCTGACCTTATTTTCAGTCTCAAATAAAAAAAATAGTTACATAAAGATGGAGCCACTCTGTCTGCCTTGTTCCTCTTCTCAGACTGTATTTTTACATTATCAAGGAAATTAAAAGTCATACATTAGGTGTACCTGCATTATGGAAAGCTCACTTAAAATTCTGTTTCGCACACCTTTGCAGAACTTTTGCTGATTCGATGAACGCCACATTTACCAGTCAGGTTTAAATCAGCATTTTGCTCTGAGGAATACCTGAGGGCCAGCTGACACAAAAGGGTCCATTTTGTACTTTCTCAAGTTGCGAGTCCTCTCTCTGCCTCTTCACCTGAGCAGGCGAAGGAGGGAGAACCGGGCCCAGCAAAGTAATGTGAGCCTGTGGGGCTCTTGGCCATAATCTTGCCCTTTGAGGAGAAGAGGGAGATATCCCATCCTTGGATGGTGAAAACACCCTCCGCAGAATAACTGCAATAACACTAGTATTCCCAATGCCCAGGGCCAGCTCCCTGCGTGGGTGGCCCACACGGCCACCAAGGGTCTGGCTCTGAGAAGGGCCCCACTCTTTGTCCGATGCTCCACTGTCACTGTCTTGAAATGGTGAATAATTTTTAACAAGGCTCCCTGCATTTTCCTTCTGCCCTGGGCCCCACAAATGAGACAACCAGTTTTATCAATAGCTACTAGTTAGTGACGATGTTCTCCAAGTCAGACATTGAGCTAACATTTTCTCTTGTGTTATCTAATTTAATCCTAATAATGTTCAGTTATTCACCGAATATTGGGCTGCCCTTGAGGTGCCAAGCACCGTGCAGGGCCCCAGAATACCAGGATAAACATGACAGGTGTGGTGCCTGACTTCACGGAACCTACATTCAAACAGGACAGACAAAACAGATTTCGGGCTGTAGTGATTGTTCTCGGAGAAAAATATAATAACGGACTGAGGTACCTATCATATGGTATGAAGTGAGGGAGACAGGAGAAACCTTTCTGAGAGCCTAAGAAGTAAGAACTCTAGTGACCATTTCACAGATGAGACAGTTGAATTGCAGACAGTATATGGACGTAGCCAAGGTGTCGGAGCCAGAGAAGAGCAGCTTGGAAGTCAGGTCTGTCTGACTTAGCAGCCAGTGTCCTGGAACAAAGCCCTTGACATTTTAATATGCATAGAAATTCCCGGGGATCAAACTGTAGCTTCTGATTTGGTAGGTCTCAGATGATGCTGATCCCGCTGAGTCCAGAACCACACTCTGAGTATGAGCCCCTGGACACCTGCACTAGGGGGCTATGCTGGGGGGTAGCCACCAGACACATGCACAGGCCTGAGACATGGGGGGCCAGCTCTCGCTGGGGTAAGTCTGATAGGACTTGGTGCCTAGGGACAGGTCCAGAGGAGTAGAAATGGAACTTGGGGCTGCAATTTTTCAAGGATTCAACAGATACGTAACTTTGTGGAAAAGAATAAAAATATCACCATATTAGTTTCTGACCAAGAACTTGGAAGGACAGAACGGACCAACAAAAAAAGGAGCTTCCTTCTCCTCTACAGAATCTGCCCCAATTGAAAGCCTAGGTTTCTTACCTTGAGTGTTAAATGTTTATTTCCCAACACTTAACACAGATATATGCAAATGCAATCTCTCCCACTGTACCTTAACCTCATTTTCTTTGCCAAAGTTCTTTAGGAAGACAGAGCATAACCAGTTAACATTTCCCCATATTTAAGTCAGTTTCAAGTCATCTTTAGGTTTCTAAATTCTAATTTAAATATCTCACTCCTCTTTATTTTTGTTCTTATACAAGTATAGAAGTCATTTTTAAAAATCGCTATATAATCCTTTTTTTATTCTTCTGTGGTTTTTATGAGCCATATGACATTATAATATCTGACTAATTCATAGTAAAAATAACCACCTCCCAGCCTTCATGGAACATATTTCTTTTATTCCCCCACAATGTATTAAACGTATGGTCAACTCTGAATGCCAGGTCTTTTTCTACTTGTATATATGTATGTGTTAAGTTTCTCTGTTCTCATTACTGAAACCATGGTGATTAACACAGTAACTGGCACATAGAAGGTGATTAATATCTGTTGAATGAATGTATAAACAACCCTGGACTAGTTTCTGCTGAACTATACCCTGTATTTAAAGAGTATTCCTGTCTTTCAGATAATTAGGAACCTCCCTGAAGTGGAAAATGACTTCGCTTAAAGCAAAAATGGGGATTTAGAATTGGCTGGTGGCATCTAATAAATATTTTTCATTAGTAATGGTTGATGAAAGAAAGTGCAGAATCTGTAATTTTTGAAAAGATATAAAGAAAAGAGAGACTGGGGAACAGCTCTGGGCTGGGAGTCAGGCAGCCAAACTTGTAGCTTTGCCCTCCCCCATTACCACCCCCTCTGCACCCCCCGCAAACAAGCTGTGGGACTCTGGGGAATTCATTAGACCTCTCTGGGCTTTAGTAATCTTAGCAAAAAAAAAAAAAAAAAAAAAAAACCCCAAGGTGGAAATAGGTGATCTCTAAGGATCTCTAGCACGAACAATCTGTGAGTCCATGTGAACATTTAAATCAGGGGTTTGGAAATAGAAACCAGGGCCAAAACAGAAAGGTTTGTATAGAAATATAACAGCACCTGTCAAAGAGCCTCCTTGGACAAAATCGGCTCTTGCTCTGTATCCTGGAGTCATAATTCCTACCTTGTGGTCATTGCAAAGGTCTTTGTGAACACAATTTCCTACTGACCAGCTTTTGTTCTTCAGAAATGTGGAGACAGGCAGGGGTCCGACACAAATAACGCCCTGTTTTATTACAAAATCTTCTATTACAAAATCATCAGCATGCAATTCTGTTAACATAACAACATCACACTCAAGCGCACCATATGACATTTTAGGTAAAATATTCAAATTAAAACTATAAATTATTACACCCATGTTATTACCCTACCAACCACACTCAAGCAGGCATTACTTCTTCTAGGCCCTGTATGTTGAGTCCTATCACACCATTTGGCTCAGCCTCTGCCCCAGTTTGGCGGGAAAGGTCACAGTTGTCCTAGCGGTGCATTCGATGTACTGTCACAACTCCACCGTTCGTTCGTGCGCACTCGTCACCTGTTCAGGCTCGTTTAACCAGCACAACCATCTGACACAAACGTGGGTCATTAAACACCCTGTGGACTTCAGCGCTGTTCTTCAAGGTACCGTCTGCCTGAATCCCAGCTCTCCCTGCCTTATCCTTCAGAAAAGTTACCTCCTCTTCCCTGGGGGGCATCTCCTGCATTTGTCCCTGGGACATGGTGAGATTTGGACACCAGCAGAGAAATGTGTCAACACCAGTCCACCCCCCTTTGCCTCTGCTCCTTCCTGCCTGCCCCCTACCAGGAACCCGTATTTTTTTGCCAAAAAATTTTGTTTTTGCCTGTTTCCAATCCAATACACAAGCTTCCCACAGGTACCTAATGTGCCATCTGCATTTTAACGAATATCATCCGTGCATTCAGCCTGAATCAAGGGCTTTTCTCTCAGCATCTGGAATTTGTAGGTCTGCTGGGGGCATTGGCAGAGCAAAGCACAAGGGGAATAAAAGAGCATCTGCGAAATGGAATAATCTGAGGACAGAGCCCGACGAGCATCGGAGTAAGCAAAGGAGAAAAGCTGGCTGTGATTAAAGAAAGGGAAGCAAATTAACATGGATTGTGGATCTTCTGTGGGCCTAGCCATGTGTCAAATGCGTGTGAGGTCAACTAATCATCCCAATGACTCTGTAGTACCAAGTGCACCTTGGGGATACTGAGTTCGGTTACAGACCACGGCAGTGTAGTGTGTTGTAATCTTTTTGCTAGTGGAAGGTCTTGCCTTCAATTTGTATAAAGAACACAAAAACCTGTGAACAGGAAAAAAGCAAAGTGCAATAAAACAAGGTATGTATGTATGCCTGAATTAGTTTCAATGAACAGATGGAGGGAGGGAGGCTGGGACAGAAAAGGTAACTTTCCCAAAGTCAAGTAACTAAGAAGTGGGTTCAAACCCAGGCCAGCTCAACTTCAAAAGTCATGTTGTTGTTTTGTAAATCAAACTGCTGTGGGTGGGCAAAAGAAAAAAGAATGTGAGGACAAGTGGGGGAGAGGAGGAGAGAAAGAAAAAAAGGGGGGAAAGAGAAAAAAGAAAAGGAAAAAAGTGGAGGGAGAAGCTACGTGATCAAGATCTCACAGCTACTAAGTGAGGATCTTTTTAACTCCTCAATTAAGCTAATTTAACACACATTATACAAGGTAAATTATGAACCCTTTCTCATATCATTAACTTAAACATAATTTATATTCAGTAGTAATTCTCGAAGTACCCACAAGCCATGGAGTGTCCCTGAGACACTTCCAGGAAGTCCTAGAGGTCAAAGCTATGATTGTAATGGTAATACATTAAGCCTTGACTCACCCCTTTCCCTTGACATTTGGATGGATGATACAAAGCAACGGAAGCTAAAAGGAATCAGCCCCCCTTGAAGGAACAGCCGAGTCAGGGACTGGGGCAAAGTAGGTGCAAGATGAGTTAGGGGAAAGTAAGGAAGTGGTCAGGAAAGAAAAAGTGATTGGAGCATGTCACGGAGACACAGAGGCAGCTTGGAGGGCTCCCACTGGCCAGGTCTGGGATGTGTTATAGACAACTGAAAAAATACGAATTCATGAGTTTAAATCAATAAAAGTAGGTAGGTGGATGGATGAATAGATGATAGATATGTAGATAAATGATAGCTGAGACAGATGATTACATAGATGGATAATCTGAATCTAATCACAATGAATGAAACATTAGACAAATCCAAAATAAAGAATGTTCTTTTATTTACCCCCCAGTGGAAGCAGAAAGGAGTCTTTAGGGTTTCTGGACCCAATTCTGACATGGAGGGATGGTTTCTCTCCAGCACCAATAAACACAGTGTCTGAGAATTCAACACAATTCTGACACTACAGGGAGATGGCGCAGGAATCCTCAGGTTAAGGATGCAGCCCTACAACACTGTCCCCCACCCTCACACAAACACAGGCGCTCACCTGTGCTTCTGATGAACCAGCAACAGACGGGAGGTTCCAAGGACACCCTCAGACTCAGGTTGCCTATTGCAAGTCCAGTTATCTGTACTTCTGACCAACTGGCTATAAATCAGAGATTCCCCAGCTGCTTTTTTGGGTTCAATTAATTTTCTAGAATGACTTACAGAATTCAGAGAAACACATAATGTACTAGATCATTGGTTTATTGTCAACAACATAAATCAGGAACAGCCAGATGGAAGTGACTCATGGGGCAAGGTAAGTAGGAAGGGCCAGGGAGCTTCAGTGTTCTCTGCAGGTAAGCTCTTCTCCCAGCATCTACATGTACTCACCAACCTGAAGGCTCTCCAAAACCCACCCTCTTGGGTATTTGTGAAGCTTTCATTTTATAAGCAGGACTGGTTAAATCACCGTCCACTAGGGACTGATTCAATCTCCAGCCCCTCTCTCCTCTCAGGAGGTCAGGGGGTAGG
The DNA here is from genome assembly GCA_004024845.1 of Tonatia bakeri. Taxonomy (NCBI): domain Eukaryota; kingdom Metazoa; phylum Chordata; class Mammalia; order Chiroptera; family Phyllostomidae; genus Tonatia; species Tonatia bakeri. Next base: position 138,609 of record PVIA01003629.1, on the reverse strand, counting down.
ACTGAAAGTTTCAACCCTGGAATCACAAGGTTGGCTCTCCTGACAACCAGCCCCCCTCCCATAGGTGCTTCCAAAAGTTGTCTCTTTAACATAACAGAAGACGACTTTATCACTCTCAACACTTGGAAAATTTCATGGGTTTCAGCAGCTGTGAGTCAAGAATTGTAAATATATTTTGGTTATCTGAAAAACCAAATATTTTTTTCTTATTAATCACAATATTTCGAAGAGCATACCCTTTATTCTAAAAAAAATCTCAGTATCTTAAAAGAACAACAACAAAATGGTTGTGGAAGTACATTTCAAATTAAGGAGGCTAATGAGACGAGAAATAAATGTAATACCTGACCTTGCACTGGGTCTTGTACACATAAATGACCTCATTAGGTCAACTGCCAAAACTGGACTCTGGGTAATAAACATGTTGTATCACAGCAGCTTTATAAAGTTGGTAACTGCACTGTGGCAATTGCAGAGAACATCCTCCTTAGGAACCACACGCTGAAACGCTGAGGGCTAAATGGTGATGATGTACGGAACTTACCCTCAAATGATTCAGCAAACAGAAAGGAGGGAAGAGGGCAAATGAGAAAGCAAATGGAGTGTGTTGTTCAAAATTAAAGGTGAATGAGTGTTCTCTGTATTATCCATTTTTTAAACTTTAAAATTTTTTCCAAATAAAAAGCCAAAACACAAAAACCCACCCCCAAACCAAAAAATCCCCAAACCCCATAGTGAGTCAAATCACTGGTACTTTCATGCAAATCCAGGCAGCACCACCAAATGGGACGAGTAGCCATTGTTACAGTCTTCACCACCACACAAAATGTCTTTTTTTTAATTTAAGATTTTTACTGATTTATTTTTAGAGAAGAGAGAAGGAAGGGAGAAAGACAGGGAGAGCAATGTGCGAGAGAAATATTGACAGGCTGCCTTTCATCCGGGGACCAGGGACCAGGGACTGAACCCACGACGCAGGCATACTCCCTCACTGGGAATCAAGCCAGCTACCTTTCACCTTTCAGGACGATGCTTAACCAACTAAGTCACACCAGTCAGGGCTAAAATGATTTTTAAAGCCAGTTTTATTTAAAAATCTCATTGATGAAGCATCTGAAATGTATACAATGTTATATATCAATTTTACCTTAATAAAACAATGAATCATTAATTTTCATTGACAAGCCCCACCCACGGGTACATGTCATTGTGATATTTGTGGTGAAATGAAAGGGACACACAACGCTTCGGCCGCACACAGAAGTGTGAGAGTTGTCTTGAGGAAAAGCTCTTGCATAATTGCTTCAGTGTGAACTGGATAAACTTTTGTTTTTTCAGAATTTTATTTTGACTAGAGAGAATGACATACAAACAGTGGTTATTCAGACCTGAGTACTAGGCAGAAATTTTCTCCAAAAATGAATGAAATGTGACTGTCACTTCAAGGAAAATCACTGAAATTATTTTTGCTAATAAATCTTTGCTACTAATGACATTTCATATGAAAGATAATTGGGAACCTAATAGGAGCTGGACAGTGTCCCAACGCTCAAGTACTTTCTGATGGGATTGGTAGTGACGGTGATCACCATGATTTTGTATATTGTAGATGAACTGTGTGAACTGGAGGCTCTGCATAAATCAGTGAAGCAGTACTTTCCAAATGATCAGGGTACAATGGTACAAAATCATGCATGGGTACAAGACATACTCATGGATCTTAAAGTATCTAGCCATGAAAACACACTTTCAGAGTTTAAGAAACTACTACTTGTTGAGTTGTGCTATAATATCAAAGAGGATTCTCCACAATTAACTGAAAGACCATTGAAACACTCCTTTTCCCTACTACACATCTCTGTGAGGCCAGCTTTTCTTCGTATACTTTCACCAGAACAAAATAGTAGAATAAAATGAATGCAAAAATCTAGCTGTCTTCTATTAACCCAGACATAAATAAATTTGCAAACACCTATAACAACACTATTCTTCTCACTAATGTTTCTGGTTTTAGAAAATACAGTTATTCTCATTTTAAAAATACTCCATTTATATTCAAATGAAACAGGTGTATTGTTGCTCTTTGTTAAATGAATTACTAAATAAATATTTTAAAATTTATCCGTTTTCATTTCTAATATGACCAATATAAAAAAAGCTCTTAGAGGTCCTCAATAATTTTAAAGAGTGTTAAGGTGTGCACCACAGAAGAAGTTCTATGGAAAGCCACCTCACAGGGTGATCTGATCATAAATTGCTAACTGGGCAGGTCATGGTGGGTGGTCACGCCCCTGGCATATGATTTCTTTAGTGAAAGGTTTCTCTTTGTCTTAAGTAAGCCCTGTTCATGGCTGGTTTCTGTACCTCTAGGTAACACACCTTTGAAATAAACCCTGACCACCCCCAAAAAAGCACAAGCATTGTTAACAATCCTTTAATTCAATCCTGTCTTCCTTTTTTCCATCTCTGCATAATCTTCCTTATTGTCCCTCCTTAACTTCAAATGCATAAAAGAAGCTTCAAGACTGTGATTCTCAGGAACATTTGAGATCTTGCTCCCAGGCATATGTGGTCAGTGGCTCAAATAAACTCATAAAAATTCTCTGCGGGTTTAGCTGTTTTTCTGACAACAAAGGGGTCCTGAGATCATTTTGTGCTCTTGAAGGAAGGCTGGTAAAACCAGGTGCCTGCTCTCCAACGACAAGTGAAGCTGTCCTTGGAGGCTACCTTGGACAAGAACTTTTATTTTAATTTTTTATGCATTCTAAATTAAACTTATTGGGATGACATTGGTTAATAAAATTATATAGGCTTCAGGGGTACAAGTACTTTTATTAACCACAGCACACAGTCAAGGGCAGGCATATAACCTAGGCCTGGCCAATTGGACTTTCTCTTCTGGGATTTTAATTCTTGAATGAAATAAGACTCTGGCTGAAGATAAGGGTCAAACTCATTCATTGCAGTTTGTAAGACAATCTGGAGTTGTCCCGTTCCTCTCTAAGTTTGCTTTCTAACCTTCCTTCCCAACCCTAGAAGCACCAGCAGAACAATGCTTTTCTTTTCATTTCCCTCCCTATTTTAGCCAGCATAGGATTCTGTTGCTTGCTACCAAGAAATCTTACCGATAGATTAATTTCTGGCTTTTCGCTGAAATCACTTCTCTTTGATTTTCCTCCAGGCTGCAGTTCTGCTCTTTGCACTGGGTCCTTTGTGTCCCAGTTCTGAAAGCTTTGTTCTCTGCCTCAGGGTGAGGACCAAGAGAGTTATGGTCTGCTCCTTCTAGTCAATCTTGGCGACTGGGACCCAGGCTAAAAACAACTCACAATGGTGAGAAGCATGGCTACCAAGACATTTCCCGTTCATCATGGTTCAATTCTCCTTTGCCTGGAAGAGCCCAGGGTACTTCCTATTTAGTCAATTAAAGCCCATTGTTTTGTTTCCCATTTAAGTAGGTGAAAACATTTTGAGAACTAAAAGGCATTCTAAAAATAACATTATAGTTTTGTTATCATAATAATTATTATACAGTGAATGAAGAGGCAAAGGGACTTCAGGGGATAGATTAAAGAATACCAGATTTAGAATCAGAAAACTCGAATTCTAATTCTATCTTTTTAACTCACCAGGTATGTCCTTGGGCAAGAACACGATCTCATCAGCCCCAGCTTTAGAGTTAGAGAGCATCAAGTTCAGCGAAGCTGCACCAGCTACTGCTTCCCACTCCATGCCTCTCTACGCAGAAATCAATGCCACCTTTCCCTAGCCATGCTGCTTGGTGGGTCATAGCAGATGACCCAAACCCTAGCAATGTGACCTCACTTCTTTGAGTGTCGATTTTCTTATCTAAAAAAATGGGAGTTAAGATATGAAGACATTGTTCTGTGGACTAATGAGGTACATAACACATTTAGCACAAAGCCTGTAATAGAACAAATGCTTAAATGAAGGAGATCCACAATCATCATATAAGTATGACTAAATATAATCCCCATGCATGATAATCATGCTGCTGCTGCATACGTTTCGGCAGACAGCTTGCTATTTCTTCTTCTGTAATTCTAAATACATTTTACCTACATCTCAGAAAGAGTTAGGCTAAATTTATCACTTTGCATAGAATCAGCAAAACCAGTAATAGGATGTATTTTTTGGGCAGGATCAGAGTTCCTTGCAAAGAAGAGGAAGGATTCCGAACCCCACCTAGAAGAGCTCCTTTGCTGCTGAGAATCCCTTTGCTACACTTCAGTCCATCACTTTGCCATGGAAACAGAGCAAGAGAGCATCATGGGCAGTGAGCTCATGTTCAAATCTCAGAATTTATCTTTCTGTGCCTGGTTGTAACTCTCTTATGAACTGAATTGCCTCATTCACCACCCACCCACCCAATTCATGTGTTGGAGCCCAAACCTCCAGTATAATGTAAACGTATTTGAAGATAAATCTTAGAGAGGTAATAAAATTAAAATTAGGTCTTTAGTGTAGGCCCAAGTCCAATATAACTGGTATCTTTCTAAGGAAAGGAAATCTGGACAAGACATCCGTGCAGAGGAAAGACCCTGTGAAGACAGAAGAAGTTGACTGCTTACAAGCCAAAGAGAAGGCCTCAGAAGAACTCAGCCCTGCCAACCAACTTTTAATCTTGGAGAATTGTTTAAGCCACACAGTGTGTGGGAGATTTTTTTTTTTTTTTTTTTTTTAATGGCAGGCCTAACAAACTAACAAAATCCCTAAGGTCTAGAAAAGTTTCTGGCACACAGTTGGTGTTCAGTAATTATTTGTTGAATGAAGACAAAAATAAATGGAGCAAAAGGCAGCTGATACCCCCAGGTTTTGATGAAACCAAGTCTCAGACCACATCCAGCCATGTGATTGACAGCTGGCAGGAAATAGGTGCACAAGCACATCTCAAAATTCAATGGACTTCTAGGTCTTTGTCCTTTTGGAGACTCAGAGGATGCTTTGCACAAAAGGTCATTGGGGCAAATACCCCAGCAGCAGAATTTGTCCAACACCCATTAGAGTCAGGCCCAGGGCCATGTAGGAATCCAGATCATAAAATGAAGCAGCTGCTTCTCATCTCTTTTGCAAAAGAGGCCAATTCAAAGTCATGCCACTGGGTCTTGTCCAACTAGAAGCCTCTCAACCCACTTGGAAGATTCAAGAATCCACGGCCATCTGTGAAAAGGCAACATGAGAAAAGTTGACTTTGATGATCCTTAAGCACCACAGCTCAACTGGTAGATTGCCATCTTTCCCCAAACTCTCCATTCCTGGTCGACTTCTTTCCCTTTCATAGATATAAATACTGGGCTCACACAGGGAAGCTATCTGCCTGGACCCTAAATCAGTTCATGGCTGTGTCTGTTAAGCTGCTTTCCAAGACAAGTCATATGAATAATGACCCCAACAGCTGTGAACGATCAGGAAATGCACTGGCTCACACAGAACTGCACGTTCGGAAGGGGTATGTACAGTAATTTCAGGTTGCTCTCTCCAGAAGCCCTGAAGTGTGCTCGAGGACTCAGATTCTTTCTGTCAGACATCCTTGGTTTTAGCGTCATGCTAAAGACTGCTGCTTTCAGAGTCACAGGATGGTGGCTCCTTATTTCACTTTCACTAGTCAAAGGCAGTCACTTTAGGAAGGTGTCCCTGAAGGGTGAGAAAGAACTTTCTTACCATCTCTCAATGGACACTCTTCACTTCTCAGTGGCCTCATTTGGGTTCACTTGCCCATTCTTGAACCACTCTTTAGCAAAGAGGGGTGGGATTTTCTTCAGCCAATCAGGAATACTCCTGAACCTCAAAAATGCTGCTCTCGTAAGGAGGAAAGGGAAGAGTTTGTGAGCATTCACTCATGTCCATGACAGTGGCCCAGTGGAACATGGACCAGGTCTGTCTCATACCCAATGTCCACACTCTTTCCTGTCTACTGTGCTACTTATTATCTGAAGAACCTTGAAAACTTACCAGACAAGTAAAGGAGAAAATGGCATGTCACACTGTTAAACAATTGTTTTCCTTACACGAAGCCTGCATGTATCTTTAAATAGAGGGTCTCACTAGGCATTAAAAGAGTCTACAATATAAATTTCCTAAAACTTTCAAGAATAAGTTATTCACATCAAGTGAAGTCTTTCTGTACAAAACGCATCCCCTTCCTTGTCCTACCTTTCTGTACATTAAGTGTAATTGGGTCTACTCCAGGAATGCTAGGACCCACTATGTTATTACATACAGTATTTTGCTTATTAAAGTAGATACATTACCCTTCATGAAAGCTAGAAAGTTAGCCATAAGCATTCTGAAGAGGAGACCAAGATGATCACCAGTCCTGTGCTTTCGGCTACAGAGCATCCCTGGGGACAGTGGGGGCATGCTGGGGAAGTTGCAGTGCCTTCCCACAGCTGCCTTGGCACTGGAGGCTGATTTCTTCCAGCCCAGCCCTCCAGGCGATTGCTCCTCATCCTTTGGCTCAGGGAATCATTATCTTCTTTAGGTTTTGCATCAGGAGAGCAATTGAGTTAAATGAAGAAATGAGAACCATATCAGGCATCATTGAACCTTGCGCCACGGCCCAAAAGGGCCCACTGAGAGAATTCCGTACTCACAGCACTTGAGCACCTACGATATCAGATTAGACTTGCAGGTGTGGGTTTCTGTAGGGTAGGGAAACATGTCTAGGAAGGAGAAGGATAAAGCACCCCCACACTGCCACCAAAAAAAGATAAAGGTGTCAGGAGCAATCCTAAATTCAATCAAGAACCTAAATTCCAATGCCGCCCTCTAAACAGCTTCTCCCCCTCCAATCTTGCATTCTGTTAATCCTTTCGCCATCTGTCAGTCACTCAAACTGCAGGCCTCACAGTCAGGATGAGGGAGGCCTTCCTCCCCACCCCCCACACCTAATCAGCTGTCAGGACCTGTCACTTCTCTCAGCTCCTCTTCTCCCTGCCTCTTCCTCTTCATTCTGTTTGCTGTCACCCTAATTCGGACCCTTATTAACTCTTGATTGGATTATTAAAATGGCCCGCTACCTGGTCTGTCTGCCTGTGTCTATCTGCTGTCCAAACTGCTCTGATGATTGCTGGATTGATTTTCATAAAGCACAGCCCCAATTCTGTCATGTCCCTTCTAGAAAAACTTCGGTGAGCCTTCTTTTCCTTCCAAAAGCAAAACAAAAAACACCCAATCCCTGCCCTAGCCTTCATTCATGCAAGGTTTCTCAGGATTCCCCAAGCACACCTCACATTTCTTTCTGGCTCTGACTCAACAATCAACCTGGGCCTGGAATTCCTCAAATCCCCCCTGAGACATTGTGATCTCAAGGTAGCAGGTCTTCGTGGCAACTGGCTTCTCTCAGAGTGGGCGTGCCAACAGAGTGCACTGACAGGCCCAGGGGGTGCTGCAAAAGCTGGTTTTGTCTTAGACTCAAAAGTCCCAGAGGGTCACTGCATGGCTTATGATTGACTGAGCAGATCCAAGGTGAAGAGAAGGATGGTATAGTATATGATCTAATTCCAATGGACATTCTCGAGTCTGGATTTCAGACTTTCAAAGTTTTGTCTATTTCTGTTTGCCTCCAGTCCCAAAGTCTAACCCTTCAGGGATCCCAACTCAGAGTACGGGGTGTGTAACAGAGCCCCTCTTCCTTCATGGGTCCTGGTTATAATCAGTGTCCCCCGCAATACTGGGACACTGCCAAAAGTCCTCTTGGTCTTTACTCTATGACTTATACTTGATTTACTGACCATTTCATTTTCCCTCCTCTCCAAAATCTTGATGTCTCCAGTCCTGGCTGCCTTCCTGCTCTCAAACCTAATATTTGTCTCTTCGACACCCTGAGATTTCTAAGAGCTCTGCTGGATCTCTGCCTCTCATGACGTTTCTCTGCCCGACTTCTCAGCCCCTCACCTTGTAAAGCTTAAGAACGGGCAAATGCTTCCCTGGGAAAAGCGGGAAACAGAATACTGTGCTTACCGCATTAAGCTCCCCTTCCACTTGTTCTAAGCCCCTCAAGTCCTGCCTGCCTTGGAAGTGCTCCCGTTTCTTCAGACTTGTCTGTGCTTTTCTAGTTGTTCCTGGCGGTAGGTTGGGCCCACTCCCCGCTGCACCACAGAGAGAGGGAAGTCCATCACCCTTGATTTGAGAGATGGGCCCTGGTTCACCTCTCATACTGCTGCACCCTGTTTTCCCGAGTAGCCCATTCTCTTACATGGTGACATACTTTCATCATGTGGACTCTTCTCAGCCTTTACCCACTCTCTGGTTTCGATATGGACCATGGTTCCCCTGATCCATCAGAACCAGAATGCCCCTTGTCCCTGAGGTAGACGCTGTCTATGCTTCTTCTTACCTCCCCAGACAAACACCCTGCAGGAGGCATCCAGTCCCAAGCCTAAGTTCAAGCTGGAGCACCTCTGTGGAGCAGGACCGGGGTGTAAGCCACCTTGGATGTCCTTCACACCCCACCCATGGCAGCAGACCATAGCGAAACATGCCCCAGTCTACTCTGTGTTCTCACAGTCCGATTCGCAATTCATTGCCTGGTTTTAAGGTTGGTGCTTTGCATACTATCAGAATAGAAAAACAATCTAACTTCTTTAATACATTTAAAAAAATACTACCCACACTCACCCCTTCCTTTCTCCAGAGTACAGTAATTTTTCTCCCAGGTTACTAAAGATATCAACCAATGAACCACCACCCATGTAAGAAGAGGAAAGTAAATGTCAAAAACAAAAGAGGCAAAGGGGCCTCCGCTTCCTGCCTCATCTGTCAAGACTCTTTCCTGAGCACCCAGCGTGCCAAGATTGTGCCAGACACAGCCTCAGAACTCTCAGGCATTAAGAGAAAGCATCGGGGCCTCAGATAGGAAAGCCTTTCCTCAGTGATACCTCTCGTGTCCAGGTTCGTGTGTGTGTGTGTGTGTGTGTGTGTGTGTGTGTGTGTGTACCAGCAGTTTATAAAATGAGAAAGAATTTTTGATAATTTTTCATTAATTTTTATAGTTTCAGGGCTTTTTCTGAAGAGGATGAAACAAGATAGTCAACAAATAGTTCTTTTTAATTTAATTTATTTATTTCTAGAGAGAGGGGAAGGGATAGAGAGAGAAAAAAATCAATATGCAAGAGATACATCAATCAGTTGCCTCTTGTATGCCCCCAACTGGGTAACTTGCCTGCAACCCAGACATGTGCCCTGACTGGGGATCGAACTAGCAACATTTTGATTTGCAGACCAGCACTCAATCCACTGAGCTACACCAACCAGCGCAACAAATAGTTCTTGAAGGAATGAATGTGAATAACTGAATGACAAGTGGAGCCATGCATTCCTTATTTAGTAGAAACAAACAATGAACAAAAACAAGACCAAAGTCAGCTCTTCTAAGGTCAGCAGGAAAAGGAGAGCAGTGGTTGGGGACAGTGGGAGGGAAGAGTACCCATTTGAACCTCCTTGTGCCCTCACGACAGATCCTACTCTGGACTCCTCACAGTGGAGCAGAAACTAGGGCCAGTATGTTTAAATATTGCTTTATAAAGTTGGAGGACAACAGAAAAAATGAAAGAATCATGAGATGAGATGTTCTGATCGGCCAGACAAAGTATGACCCCTGGACTCAGAGGTTTGGCTCCACAAACACATGATGCTGAGGAAAAAGCGCTTCCAACACTCATTCTCTTTCCACGCTGCAGAGGCGTATGTGTGTTTAGCTGTCCTGGCCTAAACGAGGCTTTCTAAGTGCTCCAAGTTCTTCCAGCTTGTTCAGTCAACCAACACTCACTGAATGCTCCCTCTGGATTGGCACGACCGGATCGCCGGCACACAGTGACTGAGGTACTCTGCCTGCCCTCACTGTTCTCCCCATCTCGTGCTAGACAGGCACCTGAACAGAAAACTCCAGGATAATGTATGCAGTGCGAAGGAGTATGCACAGAAATGGGATCCAACAGGTAAAGGGGACTTGTTACCTGTTGGGAAAGGGACTGGGAAGAATGGATAGGGATTTTGGAGAAGTTCGGTTTTGAAGAATCAGCGAACAATTATTTGGGGTAGGTTTGGGGAGGAAAGGGAATAGGATGCAGGTAGTAGGAACAGCAAAAGCAAAGGTGAGGCTGAAAACAGCAAGATATGGGCAGGTAACAATACACAGGTGAAATTTACTAAAAAGTAATGATCCCTGTTTAAGTAAGAGGAAACTTGAAAGAGCATAAGAGGCTTCAGAGCTGAGATGTGGAGACCTAGCAACCCATGTTAAGGCAGTTGAACTCAACCATGTAGACAACGGAGAATTGTTCAGGGCTTGTAAGAAGCAGACTAGGTATCAGAAATGCCTGGTCATCTTTTAAAATATTTAGATAAATTGAATCAAGCTCTGAATGTGGATTTAAAAATCTATATAATTTTTAAAGCTCCTTTAGTGATGCTGGTAGGCAATTCAATGGTCAGGACCCTCACTCTTGCCTACTCAGTACTGACCCACACGGCTTTATTTAGCTACATTATAAATGACCACCCTTCTCAGGTGAGGTCTTAAGTTTCCACAAGAATGTGGCCTTACTCTTGAAGACTACAATAGAATAATCATAAGTGAATAAGACAATCCAAATTTTTGTTCAAGAGCCATGACCCACCTGAATGATGTGGTGGGGTGACTCTCCTAGGTGACCTATGGTCCATGCCAACCACCAAAGGACACTGAGCTTTTAGGTGGCCATTTTGAGCTACTCCCATGAAAATGCCTAAGGTATTCACCTAAATAACATGAGGACAGTTGTTTTTGTAATTAAAGATCTGGTGATACACTTCATTGCCTTTAAGTAGCTTGAGCTTTATTTTTATAGACACTACAAGTTGACGGGTAAAAAGAAAAGGTCATCCAAATAAAGTACTTAGACAATATTATACAAAAAAATAGCTGAAAGAGTCAGTTTCTGCCAATATCTCAAAGCTATAAATAAGGAGTTAGGGAGTGAAAGAAAGAAACTGGCATGTAATACTTCTGAGATATGTGTGGCTTAAAGAGATTTCTTCCTTCAAATAAGCTGGAAACAGATTGGTCATAGATATGATATTCAGTGAAAAACCTGCATGTTCTCTTTCTTGCCTAAGGCAGGGGGGTGAAAGGCAATACCCATTTATTGGAAAAACTAGGTCAGATGACATCCATTCATAGACAGTCTTAACTGGAGCCAGCCGAAGGGATTGGGATTCTGAAGAAAAACAAATTAATTAGTCACAGATAATTTTCCACATCTGTCAAAAATACAAAATGTCCATGGGTCCATAGCCCTGGCCTCTCCCATCTGCAGGAGCTGTTGTACATTCTCACAGCCACTCAGGCAATTGTTTCTGACATGAGATTCTGCAGCATGATTCATATTTTGGGGGGTGAGTCTATGCATAGTTAGACCATTCGACTCAGAGTGGCCCCCCAGAGCCTTAGGGAAGGGCAGGAACCCTGACGGCCTCCTTCCATCCTGACTCAGAGGGACTTGGATTTAGGGGTGGGTTCATTTTCCCACTGAGAATCTTCAGACCAAGCAACTGAACCTCATTTTAGGACCATGAGTAATTCATCATTTTCATTAACCTTGGGCACTCCCACCAGTTGGGATAGCAAAAAGTAACAGGAGGTTTGGTGTGATCTGCCAGGCTGCCTTTAGTGAAAATGTCATATAAATATTCTTACAAAATTAAAACCTAATATTTGAAAAGACCCCCTAATACCCATAACTGTGTCACTCAGCAAATGGTGGGTTCTTTGTGTTGTTACTTGCTATGGCTTTGAGGGTTTAAAAAAGCAACTTCCATTCCAACTTCCATGGGTCCCTGAAAGCCCATGGCTAACCTCCAGGGAATCCATGAAAAACCTTTTATAGCAAGGCAAATACTGTGTGCACACAGCTTCTGCATACCTCCAGCCAGAGATCATGGCTCTGAGTCTCAAAGGAGTTGGAGACGCCTGAAGGACAATTGCTTTAGCATCCCATTGTAGCATGAAACCTACATGCCCAAATTCCATTTCTCTCACCAGACACAGTGCACCCACTCTCCTTTTAGGAAGAGCGTGGCTGTGTTCTTCCTCACAGTGAAGACCCAGCGTGCAGTCCTCCTGTCCTGCACCTGGCATTCAGTATCCTGCTGCAGACCCTTGGCGCTGATCGTGTGGTAAAGAATTGGCAGCTGGGTGCATGTCGATAAGTGACCAGGCCACCTAGGGATTCAAGTCCCTCATGCCAGCCCACATGGTGCTGCTAAAGTGTTTTTTGTTCACCAGGTTTCTCCTTGCCCCGCTCTCCGATGGAGAAACATTCTGGTGTCACTGTGATAAAGTGGTCACGTGATACTCTTCTCCTAGGGATGGACTGTATCTCCCTAAGATTTGGTTCATGTATGTATTTTTTTGTTTTTACACTTTCAGCTCTCTGCCAGGCTTCAAATGACCATGGCATTGTAGTTTATTGGACTTGTGCTCATTGTAAGAATGAGAGTGAAGATCTCATGCAACTTTCTATGTCCTATCTGGAAATCCAAGTCCTTTTTTTGTCCAATTTAAGTCTCCAGAGCCAGATCTTCCCTAAAGATTTGGGAAAGAGGATGCTTTCTGCTACCTTTGCATACTTTCTCCAACAAGTACAGTAGAATCAGATGTGACCCACATTCCAGCATTTGCACTGAAACATTTATACTAGGAGGAAAGAAAATGGGAATCAAGGGAACTATTACTATTATTATCATCATTACCCCTTATTTTACCTTTTGCTGGGAGTACCTGCCTTTAGCCAACTAAACCAACCAAATCTTTGTGTTTCGAAGATGTCTCTCATACAGATGTAGGTCCTCACGCTTCCCTCTGCTACATACTTCAGACAAAGGGTGTTGAGTTCACATCCCTTTGTAAGTAATGCCCTTTCCCCTTTATTTCTGACAGTTAAATTCCTATTTATTTTAAGATTTTATTTATTTATCTTTAGAGAAGAGGAGGGAGGGAGAAAAACAGGGAGAGAAACATCAATGTGTGGTTACCTCTCAGGCTCCCTACTGGGGACCTGGCCCGCAACCCAGGCACGTGCCCTGACTGGGAATCGAACCAGCGACCCTTTGGTTCACAGGCTAGCACTCAATCCATTGAGCCACACCATCCAGGGCAAATTCCTATTTATTTTTTAAGACGTCACTTAAATGCACATCTTCAATGAGGTCTCCCCCAAGACATGCTAAACGCCTACTCACCAATACTTCTGGCCTTGTTATACCATTAGTATAATCTTTACTGCATTGTATTATGTACACAATGCTAGAGGAAAGTTGGTATGTCCTTTCAAAACTGCCACCAGACCATCTAGAATAGGATCTCAATGACCTGATAGGACACACAACTTCCCTAGACTCAGGATGGGGGTGGAGCCCTCATCATACAAATCGTAGGAAAGAGGGAGAGAGGGGTGGACTCCCCAAAGGGAAAACAGGCTGCTATTGGCATAGAAGTACTAGCTGCCATGGACCATGATATTTAAAATGCTGATCTCACCTATCAGTGGAACCTAATCAACAAAACAAACAAGCAAGCAAAATAGAACCAGAGACATTGAAATCAAGAACAAACTGACAGTAACCAGAGGGGAGGTGGGAGGGGATCATGGGTGGAAAAGGGGGAAGGGTTTTCAGGAACATGTATAAGGGACACATGGACAAAACAAAGGTGGGGGGTGTGGTGGAATCAGGGGTGGAAGGTAGGGATGGCTGGGGTGGCGGGGGGCGGGAAATGGAAACAACTGTACTTGAACAACAATAAAAAAATTGCTTTTTATTAAAGCTTACCTGATAGGGATATTTCCAGAAGAGAGAAGAACATATCAGAGAGGGAAGCTTTATTTTCACTCTGTACTTTGACCTAGATATGAGGTATAAGGGACACAGCACCCAGAAAAACTTTTAACACCCAGGAAGGCGGAGATGGTAGACTGATCCCCCTGGAAGAAAAACCAACGCTGTTTTGCCACTAAAGATGATGCTTTGTTAATTTTTCCTCCTCGCACCCCAATTTTTAAAATATTTTAGCTGCCAAACTATAATTGTTATGTTTTCTAGCTAGATTTTTAATGGGTAAGTTTAAATTTTCCTTCAGTAGGCATTCTAATATACTAAGATATCTTGTGAATACGCAGGAAAGCTTTTAAAAACTTTATAACATTTGACATGACTCTGATTTATCCTAAGATAATGCGAACAAAGTTTATCTTTAGGAATATTTACCGCAGGATAGATCCCATTCATAGACACTGATTGAAATATGTACCACCTAATTTCAAGAAGATTTAAAAACACCTAAATATCCAACAGTTAGGAATTGGGTAAAGAGAATATAGAACAGCCATATAATGGAGTGCTATGCATTCATTACAACTTGATTGTTCAAAACGACCTAATGACATGGAAGTATATTGACTATATATTAAGCTTTTAAAAAGCAAGTTATAAAATAACACATACATATGTATCTTTGGGAGCAGTTAAAATAGCCTCCAAGTCTCCCTCTTCATAGCTTAACCATTGTTTTCTTTTTTTTCTGCTTTATTTTTTTCTAAAATGGGATGATCTGATTCTCTGATTAAAGACACATTTTAGTTTGTTTTACCAATAGATTTAGCCAAGAAAATGAGGTTATTTGCAGTTGAGTTTGGGACAGAAATTCCAACTCAGCAAATAATTTATATATTGGCAAAGCATTTTTTTTTTAATGTAACTGAAGCCACCAGAAAAGAAACAATAATAATTGGCACCCAAACTTCATTTCAGCCCTGAACTACCACAACTCTGTTCTGTTCAACGAGAATGAAAAACAGATCATTGCTCAAAAAAAAGTTGGCTAAAAAATAAAAACTTGACTTTGCAAAATTTCTGCTGATGGATTGCCCATGGCTGAAGGTGAGGATGATTTCATGTCGACAGGCATTGAAACACGACCCTAATGGAAAACAAGAGATGCCGGAGACACTAGAAAGACCACAGTTTAATTTCGGTCAATATTAGTATCCCAAACACTAAACTGAGCATGTTTCCTCTTTAACAGATCATAGGGAAGATTCTTAAAATAAACCATCTTGGCAAAAATAAACTACGAATAATGGGTCAGCGTTGCACACTCTTTATTACATACCAGGTGCTATTTTAAGAATTTTCTATTCACTAACTTATTTAATCCTCACGAGACCCCTATCAGATATTGACTAGTTCTGTTTTGAGGAAACTGAGGCCCAGAGAGAAGGGGTAATTTCTGTCAGGCCCCAGAAGTACCAAGAGGCAAACTCAGGATTTGAACCTGGGTGGTTGTGTCCCAGAGACCGTGACCTGAGCCAGCACGCTTGGACAGCTCCTCCAAGTGACGCCAAAGGTACAACACAACAAAAAACCCTGTATCCACTGCAGTACATGAGTCCCTCCTCTGTATTATCCAAAGTGCGAGCCTCTAACAGTGGACAACACAGCCAAAACCCCTCACTGGAATTCCTGCAAACCAGAGAGACTGCACAGTGTTAAGGAGGGCCCCTGTCAAATGACTTAGGGGTCCACAAATAACTGGTAGTTTCCTCTGGTTGTGACTAGACATGGTGGAAATGCTCGGACTATCAAGCAACATCATCTTTTATTTATGAAGTGAGGCTGCTTGTGGTGTTTTTGCAGGCTATCGCATTCACTGGAAACGACCATGGGGTAGGACTGGACCAAATTTAAAAGCTGCCTCTCCAAGGAGACTTCTCATTTGTCCTCATGCTGGGGAATGATTCGATCATCAGTCACACCGCATAGATTTTACAGGTGACAGTGTCACTACACGTTCCAGTTTGGAACCTGGGACTTTGCAAATTCCTTTCTGAGTCTCCTCTGATGACGTATTGGCTTACCCTGTCCAAACTCACCCTGATTTCTCTCTCTTGCTTGAGAAGAGGGAGAAGGGGTACGCCCAATCTTTACTCCCTCGGAGGCACTTAGCACAGCTCTCAGTTGGTGGTAATTGTTCAGAAACTATCTGTCAATAAATAGTTTTAAGTCAACATTTTACAGATGGGCAAACTGAGATACAGAACATAAAACTTGAAGTAATAAAACAAATCAACACTCTGATGTAATTTGGCATTTGTTCCCCTGAAATTAATGTGACATTAGTGTGCTGATGTCCTTTCTCTTAAAATGTCCGAAGAGAGGATAGAAGAGGGGTGACAGAGATAAAGAGAAGATGCCACTGGCAAGGAAGAAGGAACGAGGACAGAGAGGAGGAGGGTCACTGCTGTCACAGAACAGCCGTCCTACAGTGGCCGTGAGCTACCGCACAGCACTCACCCCTGGAACCATTTCTAAATTCTTCTGAGAAAAGCCAGCCTAATAAATGCACCACCAGCCAGTAATTCATGAGTTTTATGCAGTAGTTGAAACCAAAAGGGGTAATGACCACAGCTGTCAGGCTCCAGATGCTTGGGGCCCAGTCTGCCATGTTGTCCCCGTGTCCCTGTGGAGGAACGCTGTGAACTGGGCATATCCCTGCCTCTCACTCTGGCCTGCTTCCAACGGCACCAGCTGCACCTGGCCTGGAAGATGGCTGCTGCTGGCGGCCCCGAGGCCCCAGGCGGCTGCGAGGCTGCAGGGGCTGGCCCTCCAGCCAGCACACATGGTCCAGCCTCAGCTGCCCATCTTCCCCCAAACCTCCATGCAAGCTTCGAGTTCCCCAGCACTCTGACTCCCCCTGAAAACGGGCATCTCTCTGTGTTCAACAGGGGAGATGGAATGAAAACCACACAGACGAAAAATCATGTCATTTATTAATAATTTCTTTTGGCTTCTTCTATAAATTGGAAGGAAAAAGTCTTTGGTGACACTCTCTGTAAAACAATCTATTTGGATGGCAAAACCCAGACATACAGTTACAAAGGATGGGGAAGTGAAATCTATGGCTCTGGACTTCCTCACCCTTCAGGGATTCATTGGGCTAAGTCACCGTCATGTCTTTAACAAATGGGGAAAACGCTCCAGAAAAATCCTGCGGGGACGCTACAGCAATGCAGGCAACATATTCGAAACTGTCCCAAATGCACATCATACACAAAATAAGGTCTACTTTTTTTGTTCGCTCTACAACTTGCCACTTAAAAGAGTTCCAGTCTTCGATGTTTTTCTTCTACCTGTCATATACATATTTTTCTCTTGAAACAAATAGACAAGGTTCATTACACAGTAACCAGGTCATGTACATGGCCCTGCTTTTAGGAATAATTACAACCAAGGGAAAGGGCTGTATTCCTGAAGAAGAACAAAGAACTATTGCAGAAATCAATTGGCCCTTGAGGCCTAAAAGGCAAATCGTTACAAAAATCGAGGAACTGAAAGGCTGGCTGGCTTGCCTTTTCAACGAGGGTGAGACCATCCATCCATGCTCGTCAGAGGGCGCAGATGTCTCCGCGTTCCTTGCCTATTTGATTGGGCAGTGGCGGTCTCCCCCAGGCTCCTCACACGGAACATACTACAGCTGGATCAGTGACAACTACAGACAATCTCTGCTGAGTAACCGTCACGGCAATAAAATCCTTTGATTTTTGGAAAGGACAGAGGGGAGCTGGTTTCCGGGAGTCGTCTTATTATTGAGATGATGCTGTAAAGAGTAGCTTTTGTTTCCAGAGCTTCTGCATGGTGTTACTGAATTAATGGGAGGGATTCTGTGCTTAGGGTTCTTGATCCCCTTTTTTAAAGGTAAACTTGGAGTCAAGGAATAATGTAATGTTTTCCATGCGGAAGCTCTAAGACTGAGGGAGATGAGTCTGGCACAGCAGGTTATTAATACTTACTCACCGAGGACTCAAGTTACAACTTTGTCACCATCAAGCCTGCCTGCGAATGCGGGGCCAGCAGTGAAAAGAACATTCTTGGTTAAATCTGGCCCAGAATGACAAAGCCTTCTGTGAGGTCCTCGTCCACAGTTGCTGCAGATGGAAGCTAGGTAAATGAATTCACGAATGAGGTCCTGATGTACCAGCTACATTTTGAATGTGTTAACTATTAGAAGACAGGGATGTTTACATTTGAGAGCTTATAGCAACAGCTGGTACTTTTTTAAAGAGACCTGAGACGTTTGCCTCAGCTTTCGAATCCATAATTCAGCTTGTCTAGCAAGAGTCTTATTCAGATTCTCACCTGGCCAAGTTCTCTGCCTTCTTCCCACACTTACCCTTTAACCAAGTTTGATTAAAATTTCATTAGTTCTTAAATCAAGAGCTGCTTTAAAAAAAAACAACAGTATATAGGTCCATCCACATTCATTCATCTCACCCCTGATTAAAGTTCAGTAACCTTTACGAAAGGCCACTGCATAACATAATATTTCTTCAAGTGACCAGGTATTCCAGAACCTACTAGAAATGAAAAAGAAAAATAATTCCTAAAGGAAAATTGAAGGAAGCAACCAAGATTGATCCTTCTTTGAGCACCATTTGGAACAAGAAGAAATGAAACTGTAATGCACATAAGATTCCAGGTACCAGAGCTTTCACTTCCTTCTGAAGCATTCTATTGGAAGGAATGCTGATATGTCCAGGTAGACCCGCCTATGTTATTTTTCATTATGTGACTACAATGATTATTTTGAGAATTTTTCCATACAGTCTCAATGTTGGGTCATTTAGTTGTTTTCAACAAAGGTGATGTATTTAAAGTACAGCACAAGGCTTTTCCTTTATGTGAATACATACACCATCTAAAAAAAGAACTTATGTTTAAGATCATGTGTCCTAATACAGAACTGGAAAGAGGCGCTATGTGGAAATCGTAAGTGGTCCAGTCCTCTCTGGACTTTCTGCATGCAATTCATTACGTAGTAGGCACTGCACTCCCTGCTCTTGGCTTCTTACCAATGCATGTTGGCTCACTTAGGGACCTCTGGTTATCATTCAAGTTGGCTGAGAGATAACTCCTGGCATCCTACAGAGATGGCCATGATTTGTCAACTTGCTGCAGTGAATTATAGCTCCTTCCTTAGTGAATTAAAATGACATCTTACTGTTGGGTCTCACTGATTTGCTAGGCTTTGTTCAATTCCCAGCAGTATCTTCCAAGTAGGAAAAGAACATACTAGCCAGCATCCCAAAGAGATTTTCTGAGAGAATGACATCAAATTATATCATGGAGATATAAAGTGGCCAAAAAGTATGTCAGAACCTGTTCTCATGCATAATCACCATCTCCCCCTACCCACATACAACATACATCATGTGGAGAACATGCCCTGTGAGCTTTGTGACAGGTAAACCTGGCAGTTTTCTGAGTCCCCTCACGGGCCTGTCCGCTACAATCAGGGGCGCTGCTCTGTAAGCCAGACAACACCATGAGTTGTAAGTTCGCTTAGGGCTGCTCAGCAAAACACTGCATTCATTTTCTGCAAAGGAGAAAGATATATGAATAACGTGGCAGTCCAAAAAAGTTAATTTAAATACAAATGTGCAAAGGTCAGA
Organism: Tonatia bakeri; assembly: GCA_004024845.1. Taxonomy (NCBI): domain Eukaryota; kingdom Metazoa; phylum Chordata; class Mammalia; order Chiroptera; family Phyllostomidae; genus Tonatia; species Tonatia bakeri. The sequence continues at coordinate 119,107 of PVIA01003629.1, read as the reverse complement.
TGAATAAGGATGAATTGCTACCCTTCAAGTCACAAAGAGCTGCAGCTTGAACGGCACGAAACCTATTAGACTGGGCGGTTGATAGAAAGAAACAAGGGCAGGGACCATGGACTTACTAATTTTCAACAAATACATAAGAGATCATCACATCCACTTAGAAGAAATGTCACATGTTTGAGAGTGAGATAAGGCTGGGTCAAACTGGAGGAGAGAGCTGCTGAGTCATGCAGCCGCAGGGAAAGCCCCTTGTCTTGAAGTTCATTACCTCTGTGCCACTCACAACACATCGTCTGGACATGTGGGTCTGCTCTTTGCTCTGCCACTAGGTGCATGTTCAGTCACCTCTCTGGACCTCTGCAAACACCTAGTTTCACTTGTTTACAGCACCGTCCTTCCTTGCACTCTCTTGGCAAGGTCCTTGTTCTCGTCCACATGTCTACAGAGCAAGGATGAGTTACAGTCTCCTGGATTTATGGTTTCCACTGACCGAAGCCAAACAATTGAAGTTATTTGGACATAATTCAGTGATAGAATTTTCTTCTAAAGAACACTGGAAATAAATGTATGAGATGTAGGAGAGTTTAGGGAGGAAAAACTGAAGGGGTTGTTTATTCACATAAGGGACAGTAGAACCCAATAATATCTTTCTCTTGTCTCCTGTCTTGAAGAAAGTGTTTGGTATCAGAAGTCTCCACTCCATCATTTACAATGGAGTTAAGTGATGTACATGTTCATATATATTCATAATTTTTTTCAGTTTATATTTGCAGTTTTATAATAATCAGAAGCTCGAAGCAGCATTTGCAGGGATAGAAATGTTCTTTTTAATGAGAAGCACAATTGACTGGCTCCAGATTTAAAAATTAAAGTGAAATAAAACAGTGTTCACATTTGATTCTGATTATTTTGTGAGCCAGATTCTTGCTCAAAATAACGTTTGACCGAAAATGGGATCAGGGTCCTAATGGTGAGGTTACTTCTGGGCAATCCTCATGTTCAATGGTGAGAACTGATACCTTCTTACTTCCTTCTCGATGGAGAAGATTCTCAAAACTTTGAGGTTTTCACAAACATAAAAGAGCCTATTGTGCAAATAATCTGTTCCTCTCCATACACTCATTCTCAACATATTTTGTTTGCTTTTAAATCGAATCTTTCCCCAGTGCTAAGCAGACACATGCCCGTGGTTGAATGTCTAGTCTAGCCCTCACCTCGGACAAGAACTGGGTTACTGCTCTGGGTCAACACTCCCATCTCACTAGTATGCTGGCAGGTGGATTGTCTGGATGATTCCTTGTGCAAACTGAGTTGGTCCTAGTTACCCCCACCCCCCCAATGCAAAAGATTACCATACTTACATATATCAAAGTTTTCAGTTAGAATTAACTGTCTACCTAGAAGTCATAATACTTCCTCTCATGCAACACCTTAAGAGATAAAAGTTCAAGTTGATCTGCAAATTCCGAGTGGAAAACCATTTGCACTGGCAATGTTGAATAATGAACTTGTCTTAACTGGTGCTCAATTATTTCCTGACACTGGAGAGAGTGACTTACTGTGTTCTCCATGAAGCCTGAGCGTTTGTAACCACAGGAAACCCTGCATGGCCCATGGCCACCGTGTCTGTGGGAAGGGGAGCAGCAGCTTTGACATACTCACAACCAACACAATTTTGATTAAAGAAAGAACTCTGGTTTTTAATAGTTTTGATCATTAAAAAAGTTTAAACCTGCATAGCAATCATTTCAAAAATAATTATTTAATGTTCCATAATTAAACTGTACACAACCTAGTCTTGGGACATAGAAGCCAGTGAGGTGAGTCTGGAGCAGTCCGGTACAGTCCCAGGAGCCAGGAGTAGAGTTCTCATTGGCCTTTTCTTTTTTGTTTTTGTTTTGTCGTTCCGTTCATGTGAGTTTATTTGGATGCTTGGCACAGTCTGGCTCCGCGGCTGAGCGGATCTGCACTGGGAAGAGAGAGCAGCTAGACCCCGGTCCTTTCTCGCTTCCCCTCCCCCACTTGGCGGGATTCCTCAAAGTCGCTCAATGTCTCGGTATTTCTTCCTCAGAATAGAGACCTGGTCTTTAAAGAGGACGGGGTCGAGCCTCATCTGAGAGTGGATCAGCGGCATGTAGCCAAACCAGCTGGCAAACGTATTCATGCAGCTCTGTCGCTGGGCAAAGTGGTCTGGGTCAGCCCAGCGGGAGGCCCGGGAAGTCTGGGGAGAGGAAAGAAAGAAGGAAGACCATGAGCCAAGTGCAAGGTGAGACGGCGACACTGCAGAAAAACCCGTCAGCCTCACCGGCCTGCGGCAGACCTCGGGGTCTGGCCTGGACGGCAGACCCCCGTCCTTCTGCCTGGTGAAAAGTCAAGTACGGTCCTGGTTTTCTCAAGAAAGGCAACTTTCCTCTATGCTAAATGCACACACATGAATGACGATCCCTATTGAACGACTGATTCTCTGCTCAGTAAATGACTTACCAATTTTACAACTACTGTGGTCAGTAAATATAAAACTCAAATATGACTAACAATGTGTTTGCACTTTCAAAGACAGTTTTCTACAACTTGTTTACTCAGTTGATTTTGGCTAAGTAGAAAGGATGGATACTATCTGTTTAGCGCTCTGTGTTGCCTCTAAGGTTGGCTAAACATTTTTAGACCATGAAAGTGATGGACATGGATTTAAAAGAGAGCCTTGAATGACTTGAGTGCTGACATTGAAATAGATGAACTATGCACAATGTCTTGAAAACCACGTTTTTATGAAATAAGGAAAAGGTGGGTTGCCTAATTGCGGGAACAGACACAGCGTGTTTATGTCATTACGCAGCCGTTTAACGATGTATATGTATGTACGTGAGGTCACTATGCTTCAATCCTCACACATTGGTAGAAAATACTTTCATAGGAAGGTACGTCTAACTGTGAAAATCACCCAGAGTCACTTGAAAACAAGCGTCAACACACTGGAAAGTAACCGCTGAAGGCAAATACAAACCCGAGTACTGGGCAGCAGAAAAACAAACAGAAGGTGATCTGTAAAAAGTGTTTTCACGATGCTCATTTGAGCCTCATAACAACTTGGTCAAGCTCCCTTCCTAGGGAATCACATCCCTGCTCCATCGGTGAGGAAGGAGGTCCAGGGAAGTTAAAATGATCCGTTCTGGGCTGCAAAGGGGCAGAACTCGACTCGGCTTAGTAAGTCAGATTAAGCTGACCATTTGAGTTCATGACAGAGCAGACAGTTGTCATTTTGTCTCTACACTGGTGTGAGCGTGCAGGCCATCTCCGATGGGTCCGCTCCTTCCCAGAAGGGGAGAACCCCCTACCTCCTGGCAAGTGCTCTCGTATGCAAAGGGGAATACAGTCCTGAGCTTAAGCTTACTCTTATTTTCTCTTCAAAATAATTTTTTTAAAAGTCTGTTGAATTACTCAAGTATCTTTTTTGTCTCAAGATTTTATTCTGAGTCAACCAACATCTTTCCAGTATAATAAAAGTGCAATCTTCAAGCATGATATTTATTTACTTCAGGAGTCACACAAACATTTAATAAACAAATGTGTTTGATGGGAAGAAATGGGGCCAATAAAGTATAAATTTAACTAGAAACATTTAGTTAGACCTAAGGTTAAATTTAGATCTGTCCCCAAAGGATGTGTAAAAGTACTAGAAATATTGGTTTGGTAGAATTAGGCAAATCTCTGATAAGGGCATAAAACCAACCCCTAAGAAATCATGTGTCATTAGAGTTCCACCTCTAATCAGCATATAACCTCAGGGAAGTTCACAGATCTCTCTGAGCGAATAATAAAAGGAATGTTATATCCTTGAGATAATACATATGAAAACACCTGAGCACACAGCAGACACACAATGCATCTTGCTTGGGTGTGAATATCCTATCAGCCTCAATGACAGAAACAGTCTTGCAAATCTTGCTTGTACTTTCAGTAGTTAGAGGGAAACAGAATTTTCTGCTAGACACTTTGCTCACTAAGGACAGCAGCTGCGTCAGAAACAGGGCATAGCACAGTGCCTGACATAACCTGTACATGTTCAGTAACTAATGAATGATTCATACACTGAAAAGCTTATACATGTGTTGTTCTGACTAAACTTAATGAATGAAAAACCATTGACTGTGAGGCATGGCCAAGTTTTCCTTTGCAAAAGCTAGATTTGTATGACTCCCAGTATTTGTTAGAACATGGTAAATGGAAAACCCTAGACAACGGAACTGATAAAACCATGTTCAAATACGTCCCTGAAGGCTGGCTCAAATCCTGTTGGATGACGCTCTCTGGTTTAACTTGGGCAGATCTAAAAGGCCGTACTTTAGGTTTCTGAGTTCTTACTCATAGCACTGGACCTGTCCTGAATGAATGAAGGCAGATGAGCTTCAGCAGATGCAGATCATCCTCGCACTGGACCCCAGGGAGTGGAAGGATGAGCAGCGGAAAGAACAGAGCCCGGAATTTGACTCCCAGTTCTGTCTCTAATACTGAGCAACTTGTAGCAATATGCTTAAGTTCTCTGGGTCTTAGTTTCCTTACTTGTAAAAAGAGAAAGTTGGATTTATTTCCTTGCAAGTATCTTTAATACTCAACTTTTATGACTCAATGCAATATTTTACTTTTATAAAATTTTTCATATATGTTATCTCACCCTCGGAGGGTAAGATAGATTTTCCCATTTTCATTTTAAAGATGAACCAGCCGAGTTCCCGAAGGCAACCGACTTGCTTACAGCTCATAAATGTGGCTCCGGAACTGGGAATCAAGCATGGTGACGCCTGGTCTGCCACCATGGTGCTCATCCAGCCCAAGGGCGACCGCCTGGAGGCTGTGTTGCGAGTATTATTGGCTATTCATTAAATAAAGCACTGATGGTCACCGTATGTAAATTCTTTAACTCTGGAGAAGGTGTGTCTTTCTCATGCCACTTGTAGGTCATATGAAAGCTTTTATATTCTTGACATAAAGATCTCCTTGACTTTTGTCTTCCCAATTATCCATGTGCCAAGTGTATCCTCCCTCAGAATGTTTGGATATGTGTTTTCAACACATCTCATTATGCTTCCTAGAGGAACAGTGAGTCCTCGTTACCTCCAGGTGAACCACCAGCAAGCAGAGCAAGGGGGCTGCGTTCTCTTACCTGTCCCATCATTGTCTCCTTATACTGCTTCTTCTGGGTCACTTTGATTGGAGGCAATTTTGTCACAGCAGACACCAGGAAATTCATGAGAATGTCCTCACAGTTGGCCAGTTGGTCCACCATGTTCTTCAGGCTGGCTGGCAGATAATGGGTGTACAGGTAGTGATAATATCTGTAAAAACCAAGGACATTTCCTGGGGTGAGCATCATTGTATCTATGGTGCTCTTCTTGGACAGAAAACACATACCCATTCTTTGGATCCCCAAACATGTCACAGATGATGATTACAACTATGACTTATATGGATCTTACTATGCAGCTGGGGCAAAAGTAGGTTTACACTTATTTGTATGGAAAATATAATAGTTAATAAATAATACAAGAATTCTGTGTTTCATGTGCTCACAACTGTAAACCTATTTTCGCCCACTCTGCATGCCAGATAATGTTCTAAAGTACTTTACAACAAATGTTTCATCTAATTTTTATAAGGAATCTATGATGTAGGTACTACTGTTATTCTCATTTTACAGCTAAAGGTCCAGAGATACATGTAGATACAGCTTGCCCAGCCTAACTTCAATAGCATGCTGGCTGGTGAGAAACAGAATACTGAAATGACAAGAAGTTACTTACATATAATATAATTATCATTATAAGCTGCTTTACAATTTTAATTATTGGCTTTATCAGAACTATACTTAAGACCATCCCATAACTTTGAATCCACCAATATACTGTTCTATTTCTGTGGCCTATAAACCATGTATTTCAATACTAATTAATCTGGTGGTCAATCACTATGGAGAACTTATATTAATTTGAATTATTTTCACCCTACTATTTTTTGGAGAGACAGAGTATATGTTTATAGAAAAAAATCATTTGAATGAATCAGATTTATTAAGTGACAGTGGCAAGAAGAAAGGGAACAACGAATTTCCAAGAGGTAGACTCCCGAGATGAAGACTCAGTCAGTCTGAATGTTTATAACACGTGCATTTCCAGCTCTGTCTTCGATATGGCAAGATTCTCTCTCCTTCACTATGAAGGACTAGGTTAAGATTGGTGTGTTCCCCTTACTAAGGCAGAAGAGTGGGGAGTTCATTTAGTATTAAGTCAGGAACACTAAATAATTTGGCCATCATACCCAAGTCCCCTGGCTGTAAAAGACCATACATGCAAACACCTCCCAAATTTTTATCTCCATCCCTTACCTCTCTCAACATCACGTTTGGATGTCTCACTGAGCCCAAGACCAACTCCTGCATTTCCTCTAATACTTATCCCATCTACAGATATCTCTATCTGCTGGTAGCTACTCTATCCTGCTAGTTCTTCAGGTCAAAAACCTTCTATATCCAATCTGTCAAGATATCATCACGCTGGAGCATCTTCAAAGTATGCCAATCAAATCACTACTTACCACCTCCATGGCTCACTTTCTCGCCTCAGGCTCTCCCATCTCTTGCTTGGATACTGTCACTCTCCTCCCACTAGGACTCCCTGCTCCTAGCCTGGCCTCCTCAGAGTCTACCCTCAGCACGGGCTCCAGAGTGCATGCTTAAAGCTAAGAAAGATGGCTCTGCTCAGACCACACATCACTGAAAGGAAAGTCAAGCCCTTCACCTGGGCTCCCACCACCTCTCTCACCTGCTTCCCACTCCACTCTGGTCACATTGATCTTCTTGATATTCCTCCAATATTCTGCCTCGAGGCATTTGTTCCAGTTGTTTCCCAGCCCTTAACACTCTTCCTACGGACATTGTCTTGGCTGCCCTCCTCTCCTCCTTCCAGTCTCGGCTCAAATCTCACTTGCTGCAGGAGGAGCACCCAGCCACCCCTAATCCACCTTTTCTCTTTCAGTTTTTCTAATCCTTCGCCTGCTCTGCTTTGCTTTTGTGCTATGTAACATCTCCCCTTAACACACTATAGAACTGCATGCGCATTGCGTCTCCCCTTGTTAGGACAGAAGACCATCAGAGATGAGGGACTTTTTCTGTTTTACTCAAGGGTAAATCCCAAGCACCTAGAACAGTGCCAGGGGATGGTGGGTGGGTGGGGGGGCGACTCAATTACGTATTTACTTTTGTTGCTGTTATTCTAAGTATTCAGTTACTCAATACCCCTTGCAATGTCCATGCCTCAGAGGAACTGAAGATATTACTTTAATTTCTGGAAATGCAATAAGCCAAGAAGAGATTTTATTGGTTTCAAAGACACATGCCGGTTACATCAACCAATCTTAAAAGAGGGACGCAACTTAATTTCTGTTAATGTTGTTAACAAGCTTTGGCCAAGGTTCCCACACACGTGGCACTCAGAAGCCGACAGAAGGAGTGTGTAGAAATCTAAACGTGCGAGGCGTGTAAATTCCTCACTTGTGGTAAATAGCAGCTCCAGTCAACACCATGGAGTAGTCGTTCGTCCACTTGGATGTGTAGCCCCACCGCTCCTTCGAGTTATCCCAGAAATGGCTGCGTGCAGGGTACCCCACAATCCTCTCGGGGAAGCTCTGCCAAACGGTGAAGGCGAAATCCACCTGCGGGCAGAACACGGGCCAGACAAGCCATCAGCAGGGTTAACCATGTCCGCAAACATCACCTCCCCACTGCTGGTTCCCAACGCGGAACCCACGCCTGCTGCGAAACTTCACTTCCGCGTATTCATCAGCAAATTAAACCGACTGCTTGACATTTTGCCCCGAAATTATGCACATTTTAATGTCTTCTGTTACAGAAACTTCGGATCAGTGCAGAAATGAAAATCGTTTGCTGGTATGTCCTTTAGAAATCCAGTCTGTTCAAGCTACACGACAAGTCAAAGAAACAGTTGCATCCTCCCGGCTCCCAACGGCACACGCGGCCGCTGACTCACGGGCGCACTAACGCACCTGTTTTATAAACGGGAGCAGATTTCCTACACACACAGGCGGAGGATGAATGTACAGCATATATCAGAACCAGCACACAGCAAAGCCAAAGGGACTAAAATAAAAGTGTCCTTTTAAGAGCCTGAGAAAAGATGTTTAAAACAACACCTAAGTTCTAACAGAAACATGACGCAGACATCCTCAAGAAGCAGTAATTCAGGCCCCTCAGTTTGAAGATGCGTAGTGCCTGGGAGGCCTAGAAAAAGCATCCGCAGTGAAAACTCACCAAGAATAAGTGGGGACAAGGCCAAGGGAAGCCACGGGATTATTTTAAAGGAAATGCAACTACAAGACTTTCCAGTGCTTGTAATAACCCAAAGCAGGTACCTCTGAAAATCCTATAAACTAACATTTATAATTAGCCAACAGTCTGTCTTCAAATGTGTAAGCTCACGTCTTACACTTTCTATGATTATTTCATGGATGATAAATAAATAATAAAGTAAAAATAAAATGGTAATATTAAACAATCACAGAATGCTCATAATTGTGTAATGCTTATAATGGGTATGGGTGCTTAGGTGTTTTAACTCATTTAATCCTATGTCTGCGGAAAGGTAATTTCATACTCTCAAATTTACAGGGAGGTCCGTGGAGGTTCAAGAAAGGTGCCCGAGATGGCAAGCGGCAGAGCCGATGTCTGAACCTAGGCCACATGGTTTCTGATGCAGTGTGCACTGTTTTCTTAGCCTTTCTTTTAGCTCTGCTGCTCCAGTGCTGAAAGCAATTTATCTTAGACAGGCTACACACTCACCCTACAACCTTTGCTCTAACTCTTCTTGATAAGCAATAGAAATAAATTTCGTTTCTTCCACCAATAGTTCAAGTCTCAGCACAGTGATTTCTCAGACATTCAAGAGCAGAGCAACTAACTTTTCGCAACAGCTAAAAGGTGAAAACAACCCCAATTCTGTCAACTAATGAATAAACAAACTAAATAGGGTATATTAATACAATAAAATATTACTCAGCTTTAAAAAGGAATGAACTACTGATAACAGACTACAACATGGACAAACCTTGAAACGTTATGCTGAGTGATAGAAGCCATACAGAAAGGCCACACAGTATATGGTTCCACGTACATGAAAGTCTGGAACATGCCAATACATAGAGACAGAAAACAGACTGGTGTTTCCTAAGGTTAGGGCCTCACTGATTAAGGGGTGTGCGGTTTCCCTTTTAGGTCAAGAAAATGTTTTAGAGTAAGACAGCGGTAATGGCTATACAACACAGTAAATGTACTCCATGACACTAATTATACACTTTAAAATGGTCACCTTTATGTCATGTGAATTTTACCTCAACTAAAAGAAGAGACAAAGCAAAGGAGCCTAGCTCAGTATTTCCCAAGCCTTCATCACATGTGTAACATTTTCCCCCATCTTTGCCACATTCCCAGACCACACATTCAATGACTGACTTAATATTTTTCTTTCAACTGCCTACTCCTTTTTTACCCCCCTCACAGTCCTCATTCTAGGCAAACATGTCAGCGAAATTCTAGGTTCGATTGCCGGTTCCAGTATTTTCGAACAAACACTAAAGGAAATTTATACTTGTCAAAATTAAACACCTGCTTGCCACAAACCATGTAAAACTATTTAATATGCGCAAACCACATTTTAAGAAACGCCAGCCTGTGTGATCTGCAGGAAGGATCCTTCTAGCTCTGAATTTTGGGGGCTTAGAACTCACCATTTCTCTAAGCAGCCATCGATTCCATTTTTTATGAAAATCTAGTTTGGTGTCCTATCTTATGAGGGCCTTCACAAAGTAGCTCATCCCCCTAAACAAGAACGTCCGGGTTGTGACAACCTGCATGTCGTGTGCGGTGTGCAAAGCTCAGGATGCCACCGGGTGGGACAGTACATTCTGCCGCCTGTCGCCAAAGAAGCCTGCCTGGCTGTCAGTGCTCCTTGGGGTTTTCCATTATTCTTTGAGAAGGAAACACTTGCGCTGGAAACTACCAGAGAACCCGATGGGGTGTTTTCATCACGTGCGTTTCCTACTATCTCAAAGCCGTTTCAAGTCATTTCAAAGGGACTCAAAAGCAAATTCAGATAAAGCTGTGATTCCTGTGAGTTCTGCTTTCATGCAGATCATTAGCACACCAAAGAAGGCAAAGGTCAGCTCGTGGCCTTTTCTCTTCGGAACCAACAGCTGTTTTCTTTGGAGAATTTGCTGCGACCCAGATACATGTAAATAACTATAAACCAACTACATCTGATACCCTTTCAAGGAGGCTGTGTAAAAATTTCCCCTGAATACTACAGAGAGACATTTAAACAAGTCAAGAATCCTTAGAGAAGAAATAAAACGAACTGGTATCTATTCACCTTAAAAAAAAAAGATAAATTCTGTCCTGGATGATTTCAGGCAACACAACCGCCCCACTGATCAACACGCATCAGTAAACCAGACTGCCAGCCTCTTAAATTTGCATATGATTTTCAACCCACGTTGAGTTCTAATTACTTCACAGCCAACACATGTTCCTCCCAGTGTACACCGAGTGGCTAGGACTGCTTTTCTTTGAAAATAATTTCACCAGCACACGGCCACATCCCAGCCGCTGAGCGTTATTTGACTGTGGGACAGGGAAAAGCAAATCCTAGAGTGACCCTGATCACCTCGCACCCAGGGGAAGATGGACGATGATGAATCAGTACTTCAGGAAATAGGACAATGCCTTAGGTGTATGCTGTCGTTATGCTGACCGTGCATTCCACCATGCTGTGGGATGCCTTCCAGCGGCTGCTCTGAGATCCCCTCTCTGCTCTTTCTGCCACGCTCTGAACCCTGAGATGCTGGGACCCTGTGCACGGCACAACCGGGTCTTCCCCGCTGGCTGGGAGCTGATTGGGTGAGGTCAGGGGGAGCCTCCAGCAGAAAAATGGAGGTGAGACAGAGGGAGAGGTGCCCTCAGCTTTGGCATCAGACTTCCGACAGCTGCCACGTCCCTCCATGATCACTGACTTGTAGGGCAGCCTCTTCTCCCCAGTTCCATCTCTCCGGGCTCTGGAAACACTGTTTCCTTCCCCACCTCCTTCAAGCCTGGGGTAGGAGCTGTTTCCTGTTCTTGTTGCTCTCCAGGTGCCTCACTATCTCTTGTGCCGTCCTTTCAACTCCATCCACTTCTCTGAATAACCCCAAACCCCTCCATTTGCACCTTGTGGTTTGAATTGCTTGCTGCCAAGACTCTGATGGCTACGGGCAGGAGCTGTGTAATCAAAGCCCCTGGCATGCAGACCAGAACAAAGAAATCCCTCAATAACTATCTGCTGAATGAACGTGCTCCTGGGAGGTCAAGTCTCCCTTGTGGGAAGCAGCAGACAAACGCGAGCGGGGCGCCTGTACCCTGGATTCCATCGCTGTCTTTCCCTTTGAATACTAAGTGCATTTTCTCCCCCAACCCCTTCCTCCTGCCAACTTACACAGGACGCCATTGGCTGTGTTTTCGTTCACACGCTAATCCCCTCAGCATGCGTCTCTCCGATCATTCATTCACCAGGTATTTATAGAGCTCCGGCTACACAAAAAGCATTTCACCCAGGTGAGGCCCGGCACATTTTGTCCTGGGGTTAGTTAGGTTGCCCTTGCATATCACATTTGTTCGACTCCATCTGATGGAAACTGGAAGCATACATGGAATTTCAAGAGACACCCAACTGGTAACTTAGGTTAACACAGAGTCTTGCCTACGTGGGCAGCAGGCCATTCGAACCAGACTGGCTTCCAGGAAAGTACGTGCTGGTAAGTGCCCACATGTAAATTGAAAGAAAAATGATTATGAATAAAAAGGACAAAAGGAAGAGAGAAGGGGAAAGTATAACTAGCTAGGTCTCCACACTTTCTAGCGGCTACCATTAATAATGCATTTTCGCATATACTACCTTTTTATATAACTGTCTTCAGTCCCTCGTATGGTTTAAAGTGAGGTTGCAGAGATCAATACTCATTCGAGTTGTAAAAATTGCTTTTCTACCATATCTATCTTTCCTCTGCTCTCTCTCCTCCTTCTCCTCCTCACATATTCTCCCTGCAATCTTATTTTTGGCACAAATACCTGAATGTCTGAAATAGTGGAGATCTCCATCTCAGCCTTAAGGTGAAACTGTTTGCTCGTGTGTGGGTGAATGAAAATGAGCACTTTAAAGCAAGACAGAAAACCTGCCACTGGAACTCTGTACAGTGTTTCCTAACAGAGGCTACACACACCCACACCGGCATTAAGATAACTGGGGAAGGACGGGACTGCTTGCTCCAGGCAGCATGGTTTCCAGATCATGCTAAACAGGTGCCCCCTCCCGCCTCCTGCCTCCCCTTGGTTCTTCTGTGCACCTGCCAACAGCTGTGCTGTTTAAGAACAAAAAAAAATGAGGGCAAGCAGGAGGGGAGAGGTGAGGTTCAGCCGTGCAAATGAGGAGCCAATTAGCAGGGAAAACAAAGGGGAAGGTGCCCTCATCAGGTGCCAGGTGGTGGCAAGGTGCTCACAGGCACTGGCTTGATTAAAAGCAACTCTGCAGGAAGTTTAGAAAAATGTTTCCGATTTGGCCAAGCCAAGGCACAGGACAAAGTCCAAAACCTTGGGGTTTGGGGTGGTGCTACTGCCCGAGGAGCCCCCCGCCCACTCTTCAGGGGGAGGTGGGAGCGCTCACCTCCGTGGTGGAAAGTACGGTGTCCTCATCAAGGCTGAGCACTGCGTCTGTGATGATGTTGTCATAGGGCAGAAAACGGCTGCTCATGACCTGAGAGTAACCACAAAGCAAGCAGAAGGGAAGCAATTAGGAGAGAGGGAAGTAAATTTCCAGTTTTGTTTTCAAGCCAATTCCCCGAACCTCAACCTTCAGAAAGAACATCCTAGCACCGCGTCACCCCTCCCTGTAGAAGACTTCCTTTTCTCACCAGTGCTGACTCATGGGTTTCACCACTTGGAAACCTACTGGGTACAGACATTGCTAGTTCAGTAGGGCGTGGAGGTGAAGAAGGTGCCTTCCCTGTGTGGGAGGAGCTCCTAGTCTGCAGAGACCAAGACGAAGACAGCCAGTCCTGGCCTGGTATGAAAAATGCTGGGAGCTCACAGGATACTGCCACCAGCCACTTGGAAGAACAGACAAACCCCCCCAAGAAGAAGGGCCTCTGAAGCAGGACTCGGATGGGTAGGAATTCACCAGGTGTAAAGAGAAATGAGGCATCGCAGACAGAATGCTTGCTGGATGCAAAGGCATGGAGGAGAGAATCGACACCCTGAGGCCAGAGAAGAGCAGATGGACGGAGCAAACGGTTCCAAGTGCGGGACACACTCCGCGACCAGGCCCGGTCATTCTTGGAGGTGCACACACAAACATCTAAAAATCCAATATTTATTTATTTTAGCACAGATTAGAAAAAGAGACATATGCATATCAGTAGCTATAGCAATAAAACATAGTAGTAATTTAAAAATAATTTCACTAAAGCTGAAATGAAAAGCTGAATAAAAAACATTAAACAAACGATAGCATTTGTGGTGCACGGATTTCGGAGCATCATGAAGGTAGTACATGAATAAAGTTTGGGCAACTCATGGGTGCAGTGTGGTAAGCTGTGTGTGTTGGGGGGAGCTTTGGGAAAAGGGGACCATTTAGAAAATTGAGGTTGGAGAGATGACTCTGTGACAGTCACATCTTACATCTTAAATCTTTGTGTTGAATATACCATAGGAAAAAATCATAAGAATGATTACATCATAAGAATGACCAATAAGTTTGAAATATTAACAATGTGCTAGGAAATGTTTCAAGGTCTTTATGTCACCTCTTTTCCTCTTTATAACAACCCCACTTCACAGATGAGGAAACAAAGGCACAGAAACGTGACGTGTCTTGCCCCCGGTGGGCCCACCAGCATTTTCATCCTGGATGGTGTGGTTCTCTAGATCGAGGTCCTCAGCTACCACAGGCCGCCCGTCATGGGTCTGAAGAAGACCTCACAGGTGACCCTGGGGCGCACATGGCAACCCCACATTCACCACCTTCCTCAGGAAGTTATCGAAACAGTTACGACATCCTCTCTGAATCCACACTTGGAAACCCAAGAGAAAAGCTACTCTCACCATCAACTCTCAAGGCACAAAAGCCGTGGAAGGAAGGAATGGGACACGGGACACAGAGAGGAAAGGCAGACACCTAACCTGGCTGCCGACAGTGTCTTCTCCACCCACGTGAGGATCCACCCTCCCACTCCAAAGAGGCGCAAGCTGTCTTTACGCCAAGAACCAGCTCTGCCACAGGCCTCGTCTCCGATTGGGTGTGCATGCCTGTGAAACTGCTGGAGGGCCTGTGACTTGGGAGGACAGGAAGAGTCCACTCTAACCCATCCCTGGGAGCTCTGGGGGTGCTTCTTCAGCATCATGGCTTCAGGGTCTGCTCCCAAGATCTGTCTACTGGGTCAAGTTTTTCTTCTTTCTCAGGCCTTCAAAATCAGAAATCAAGTGCAAAGTGATTGGCAGCCCCCCACCCCACACACACACAGTGCTCAGAAACTTCAGCGGAAGCAGTCCTCCTGATCCCGCTTCCATGTCTGCTGACTAACACAGAAACCAGGAGCTGCCAGTCTAGCGACGCCCTGACCTTCCCCTTAAGTGTACTGGGGGGCATTGCAAACACAAGTCCAATAAATTCAAAACAGGGTGTCACAGCCAAAGCAGCAGACACATCAATTTTAAACTCAAGCCAGACACAGAGATTGCAGTGGGGAATGAGAAAGGCACATAGCTTCTCCTCTCCATCACGGGCCCAACCACTGGTTTGAAAAGGTCCCATTTCCTTTTCCGGAACCTCCTTCATCAACAGGGGGTAAAAGCCCCTAAGCCAACCACTTCCAAATTCCAGTGTAGAAAGTAGAGGCTCTCATGTACCTTGCCCCAGCTCCGTTCCACAAGTTGAATGGATTAGCGTGAACGGAACCCGTGTACTCACAGAGGCAATCGAGGGAAGTCCTTTATGAAAGAGTTAGCTACCAGGTGCCGACCCAAACCCTTCTAGAATTAGCAAGCATGGCTAGGAAATGGCCAAGACTCAGCAGCTTACTGTCTGATGGAGAAGGCACGTGCATAAGTAATTACACAAAGCACAACTGAGCACCTCCCACGCAGGTGCTCGGCCACACTTCTAAGTCCATTGACATATACAGTATCATATCATTTGATCCTGTTCGCTGCCCCATTAGGTATGAAGATTGTTTCCATCTACTAAAGGAGGACTGAGGCACAGAGTGCTAAATAACTCAGCTTAGGTCACACAAAATTAAGTTGGACACCAGAGCCCATGAAAGAAACCGTAGCATTAGGATGCCTCCCAGAAGAGCCGGCACTTACTGAATGGACCCTGGGTGTGTAAGAAGTACAAGGCTGAGCACCTGTAGTGCAGTACCTCACCGAATCCTCAACAGAGCCTTAAGCCTTGGCTCCCTGGGACACAGAGGCTGCAGCCACACTCACATGCAAGTGCTTTACCAGGAGGTGCCATTCCAGGGCAGTGAGAGCGAGGGGAAAGGCACCATTATGGCGCACTGGAAGTGCTGGCCGAGGTGGCGGCTAGCACTCAACAAATGGCCAGAAGCCCAAATGTACATCTAGCTGGAAGAATGTGAGGTATCTTAACAGATACATCTGTAAAGCCCATGAGATAGGTACTACTGTTATCATCATCATCTTATAAGTAAAGAAACCAGACTCCTTGCTAAGAGGAGAAATATAAAACCAATCAATAAGTCTGTGCATAAAAATGCAATACTAACCATAGAAGTCAGAATGTTTCCCGGTGAGTCAGTGAAGTTGGATCATTTTTTAATATCCTGACATAGTCAAAGGAAGACTTATCTACCAGAAAAAGTTCTAGTCACCAATGGAAGCATAAATACAAAGAATCCCGAAGTTCAAAGTGAACAGCTTCCACCTGAGCACTGTCTGGGGTTCAGGCACCAGAATCGGGAGACAGATATAGGAGGTAGCAGGCAGGAGGTTTCTGTGTGCTGGTCCCTTTTGTGAAGCCACACCTATGGTGACATGGATGTATGAGGGCAAGTGAGACTGAAGTCAGGAGGCATATAGTTATTCTAATTCCCACCTTTCTCATTAAAGGCTTCCCAAGCAGCTCTCTGGCCACCACATTGCTGGACTCCAGCCCCGAGAACACCATGACTGTATCTGTCACATTCCCCACTGTGTTCCAACATTTTGCGACCAGCACACAGTAGGCCCTCATACGCTGGAACTGAATAGGCAATGCCCTGATCACCTTGTCCATGTGACGGTTACAATTTTCATTGTATTACGGTGAACCATATGACAGTGTCACTTTTAGTGAGTCAGATGATGGTTTCAAGCGGTTCAATCCCATATACTGATCCTTGGCCATTCCGGCTCAAAGAGGTCTGTCTTAGTGTGAGATAATCTCTCACGACGTGACCGCTGGGGGACTGAGCAAGGGAGTCGCTTAGATGACAATGCTTCACCAATCTCGGTTTCATTTAGTAGTGACTAATCTCTTCACAATGCATAAGATCTAAAAGAGAGCAATGAGCAGAAGCTAGAGAAAGAAGAACTCAACTCCAGCTTCCAATAGCGGAAGAAATTCCGAAGAGAAGGTAGTGTGCGCACAGGGGTTTAAAAGATGGTTGGCAAGTTTGACCACAGACATGAAGGACCGGGGGCGGCCAAGACAGCAAAGGGGAAAACTAGAGAGAGGCAGGATGGGACACGGGGCGACTCAGGCAACTGTGAATGATCACATGCGCTCGGAGGACAGGGTCTACAGGCAAAGGCATTGAGAGAGGGGATGGGGAAGGCCGGCTGAGGCCAGATTATACACGGCCTCAAATGTTAATTTAAAGCACCAGCAAAGAGATTCCTTAAGGGCCATGAGATGCTGAAGAAGATCATTCGGCCCTGGGAAAAAGGAACCAGAGTGAAAACAAAAGGCCAGCAAGGCAGCACTCATGACAGGCTCTGATGGAGGCGCTAAAACAAATTAAGGTGAAAATGTCCTTTTTCAGGTAAAAGTAAGGAATAACCACTAGGAAGACACAACTGACTCAGATTAATCAGCCAAGTCAACCCTGTGCATCCACACAATCATCAGCTGCCTCCTCTCCATCCTCTTCCCTTACAGATGGGTTACCATTGCCAGGCTCCAAACTCATGCAGCCCTAATAGCAAGCCCATGAGGTATGTGTTACTATTTCCATTTTGTAGATGAAGAAGCTAAAAAGAAAAGTGTGTACAGGGTCACAAATCTCTTAAAGAGTTAGTATTAGGGACCCAGGATTCACTAATTCGAAAGCCTCTGACTAGAAAAGCTGAGGACATTCAGAGACAGGTACAGTTTTAGGAAAAATAGTGCAGGGCCAGGAGAAGGGGCAGGACACTCAGGGCCCGTATCCAAAGGAGCTCGTGGAGAGACGCAGGTGCTGCCGTGACTCCACATTTAGGTCCCCGGCCAGTCCTACCTTGCTCTCTCCTTCGATGACAAACACAGGCACGGCAGTGGCAGGCCAGCGGTGCTTGGCTGGCAGGGGTTTGTCACAATTCCACAGAACTATGATCTGAAAGGAAGAGGGAATCATGAGATGGCTTGGTTAGGGTGTATTTATAAAGGCCTCCAATGCAACGTTTCTTCTCATAGAGGGACAGGGACAGAGATAGAGGAGACAGAAGGTAGACATCCAAGCAAGGCAGAACTGCAGACATCAAAACTGAGTTTATTGTTTTTAAAGATTTTATTTATTTTTCAGAGAGTGGGGAAGGGAGGGAGAGAAACATAGATGTGCAAGAGAAAATATCAATCAGCTGCCTCTCACACGTTCTGCACTGGGGACCCGGCCCACAACCCAGCCATGGTGCCTTGACTGGGAATCGAACCAGCAACCTTTCAGTTCATAGGCTGGTGCTCAATCCACTGACCCACCTCAGCCAGGGCCAAAACTGATTTTAAAGTGAGTCCACTCCCACACAACCTTCCAAACCTGATCATTTCAACAACAACAAGAGAGAGAGGACAAAAAGATTAGCCTAGAAAAATGTACGTCATGGTGGCTGGAGAAAGGGGGGCGGAAAACAAGTCATTTCAGGGTTGCTGGATCTTAATAAAGTGATTTTCCTTTTTTTTTTGTTTTGATTTGAATAAGCAGCTCTTGATGTTTTATTGTTTTTAATGAATGTTTTTAAAATGATTTTCTGAGTTCTGGTATCTTATGAGAGATGAGTGAGGTAACAACACTGACCGAAGTACAGTGGGTACGGAACACACGCTGTGAACCTGCACTACACCAGGCCACGTGGGAGAAATAAAGCCACTCATGTTTTCTGTTCTCCAGAATGGCTGCTAGTTTTATGTGACTTTATTACTTCTGATCAATGTTTCATTAAAAAATGTATGCTTGAAAATTATTTACTTAATTCTTTCCTCATTTGTAAACCTTATGCTACAAGCTAATTTGCAAATCAGAAAATCCACTGTTAATAACGGTGTATGGCAGAGAAACTGATTTGCAAAGTATTGTCAGTACCGATTTAATCTCCTGTCCCCAGTGTCATTGGTCATGACCACTGCGGCAGGAAAGCTGATGCCTCCCGACAGCAACAAGTCTGTCTCTTCTGTTCAAACTTAATTTTCTGGGTCCTCCCAGTGGCACTTTTTTTTTTTTTTAAGCCTTTATTTATTTACTTTGAGAGAGAGGGGAAGGGGGTGAAAAAGAGAGGGAGGGAAACATCAATGTGCAAGATACACATCGATTGGTTGCCTCTTGCACACCCCCAACTGGGGACCTGACCTGCAACCCAGGATTGTACCCTGACTGGGAATCAAACCCCTGACATGACATTTTGGTTCATAGGCTGGCGCTCAATTCACTGAGCCACACCAGCTAGGGCCCAGTAGCACTTCTGATATTACTTTATTACTCTGACATTTAAAAACAAAATAATGTGCTTATATATTCTTTAAAAAATATGTATATATATATATATATATTTAAATCTGACCCCAGTGCAAAGATCTCTACACCACCCACCCATTACTGGTGCCAGATGTCACTTCCAAGTACCTCTAAGTTGAAGAAAAGGGCATAACAAGGCATGACAAATGAAACGGGAGGAACAGGACACGAGACACGATATTTAATGAGTCCCAGGGAGCAACGTGCGTAGCAGCAGGTAAGGGGTGGGCGTCTCTAGTCCACTAAGCAGGAGTAGGCAGGTTAACCCCCACTCACCTGAGCACAATACTGGGATTTGGCTGCGGCCATGAGAAGTTTCAACACTGGCTGGGACTGAGAGACGAGGGGCGTCACTGCATGGATGACTGCAGTGAATTTGGAGGGGGGCTTTAAACCTGCAACAGAAAAGGGAGAGGAGCCTAATGAAGCGCTAAGAACAAGACTGAGAAAATTACTGGTCCTTGCTCCACTGCCTCACCCCGGAGCTAATGTTCCCTTCTAGCATATTTTTCCTTCGCCTCCTAGGCCCTGACAGAACAAAAACAAGGTGAAAAGCTGCTGGTTAACTGCTGCCTGAGTCTAGAGTCCTGGAAAATTTACAGCTCCATGTCCATTTCCAGGTTTTTCCTTTGATATCCCTTTCCTCCCTTGAGGATGCATCTTTGATCTTCCTTCTGCTTTGTAGGCACCCAAAGTCTCATTACACACACATCCCACTCTCAACTCATAAAGGGTCTGCCCTAGTCACTTACATATCAATGTGGGTTTAAGTAAAGGTGCCCTCTCCCAGGGTGTGTGCACGTTTCTTACTCTTAATTACGTAGTTAATAACAACTAGCAAGTGGTCAAAGTTAAAAGAACTGCATCCAGAGCCTGACTAAGGTTTGGACGCCACTTTTTTATCACTTACTGGTGGTGGAATCTTGGAAAAATTACTTAACCCTCCACGCTTCCACAGCTGTGAAACAGGGTTGGTAATAACAGTAGCAACCATATGGGGCTCTTATGAGAATTCAATGAAATGAGCTAATGCATACAAAGTGCTTAGAGCAGGACCTAGCAAATAGAAGTGGTCAGTCTTTGGTAGCTGCTGGCATCACCACCATCACCACTGTCATCATTTTGGAGTGGAAGCCTCTACACTCACAAAAATCTTGTTTATGCAGCAGTGACAGAGGTGACAGGAAAGTATGTGACCCAGACCTTGACCAACTGTGTGCTCAGAAGCCTGAGATAGAAAGGTAGTATAACTGTGCAAAGCTGTCATCGAAGAAAAAGTGACATGGCCTCTTGCCACACAAGTATTCCCATAAGACCTCACGGTGAAATTGGAAATCAGTTTTAAAAAGTTTGTTTTTTTTTTAAAGATTTTATTTATTTATTTTTAGAGAGAGGGGAAGGGAGGGAGAAAGAGAAGGAAAGAAATATTAATGTGTAGTTGCCTCTCATGCATCCCCTACTGGGGACCTGGCCCGCAGCCCAGGCATGTGCCCTGACTGGGAATTGAACCAGTGACCCTTTGCTTCACAGTCCACATTCAACCCACTAAACCACATCAGCCAGGGCTAAACAAAGTCTTAAAACATCACTGGTTTAGATGCACTGATTTCTTATTTTAACAGCTTGTACATGAACAAAAGAGTGCAGGGACATTTAAGCCTTAAGATTTGATACTGATGGGATAAAGGTAAGAATCAGATTATATATATTAAAGGATTATACAAATGTTTGTAGAGCAAATTATATCATGGGATTAGCACTTTAATTGCGTGTTAGAAAGAACCTAACTTTCCCACTATCAAGATATACATTCAAGATTTTGTCAAGTAAGAATAAAGGTGACAGAGGGGTTTGCTTTTTAACAGCAAGGGCGAGTCACTACTTTTTTATTTTTTTCTAATAGATTAAGGAGCATCATTTATACACTTCTAATGTGCTAACTCCAAATGAAGATTTGGATATTAATGCTCCACAAGAAACACACGGCAATTTTATTGCTACCCAGGGTAGACCAGTCCCTGATTCTGATATGGTCTCCAGGACACTGTCGGATTGGATTAAAGGGTTCTTTGTCACTGCTTGATACCTCAGGCCACGGATTTATAGGTTACTTCTTATCAGCTAAATATCTACAACTCCAAAGACGGTGAGGGAGTTATGAGGGAATATCAGCATTGGGTAGGGAAATCTAGAAATCTTTTTGCCCCATCAACTTGAAAGGTGCTTTCCTATCCTGGGGCTCTCAAATTTGGAATGGAATGGTGGGAAATATCCAAGATGTTACACCAGAGCAACTGCAGCCCCAAGTACAAAATTATCTATGGCAGTAACGGTAGCACGTTGGAGACTTTTGTCCCTTCACCCACTTCTGTTTGCCCCATTAGTATTAAACTAAAATCTGCCTGACAGCAGATGTTGTGTCTCATTTGACTCTTTACCTCTATCACCTAGCACTGCATTAACGTAGCATAGAAGAGAAGCGTAATAAATGTTGAATGAGTGATACGTATCTCCCTTGTCATATATTCTTAAGTCTTTCTCCTTCCCCTGTATTAATTTTTCTTTGGTATGAGATAGAGAAGGTGGGACTGTGAAAAAAATATTAGGGTGAGATTTTCTAGCTCCGTTTTATACATGAGACTTAAAATTGTAGCTAACCCATTGCAGTGTTCAAAGTGGGGAGCCTATTTCTCAAAAAGAATTGACTCTGCTAACTGTAAAGCATAGCTGCTCAGATAAGAAAGGCATTTAAATTTTTTTTTCACTTCGCAATGCTCTGCAGGATTTACAATTTTTGACCTTGATACGCCCTTTATGACAGGGCTCAGTCAGCAATCTCCGATGCGGGCTGTCAGAGAGACCCCGGTCCAGAAGAGAGAAACCAAGGGGCTTCGATTCCGGGCATCTGGAGGCTACACAGGGGCAGTGGGTACCCTGGAAAGGACACGCTTACCTAAATTAGCATAGTAGTACGGGAAATCTCCCAGGTAAGATGAATACTGCGGTAGTACGAACAATCCTCCAGGATGTTTGTTCCATATTAAACTGTTACGTGATATGTGCTTGAATATTCTGTCCTGAATAATCTGGAAAACAAAAACAGCACATGGTGACGGTATGTGATAAGGACTGTGCTCAGTCCCACTGGAGGGATGAAGAAACTCAGAGCAGGGACTCTGCGCTCCGCTCACAACCCCACAGCCCGCCAATTCTCTGATAAAAATGTCTGAACACCAAGAGAGGACAGAGCAATAGGAAAAAGAGAAAGATGAAACATGGCTGACCAAAGTTCCCGATTAAACTTCAGTTTGACCACCCACACTGCCTTGTCTTTCTGTAATAAGAAGTCAAGTCCACGCTCATTTCAAAAGTGCATGGAATGGTTTCCTGGACAGATGAGCATCTAACAGCAGGCCTGCATCGACACCAGGCAGATGTGGCCTCGTGCACAGAGGTGTCAAGGCAGACCCTGTGAAGACCAGGCTAAAGGTGTGTGGAAGGTATGGCCCATTCCGGGAGCTGCAGCAGCTTCGGTCTGTGGCTTTAATTCAGGAGGCAGATACATGTGCTTGTCATATTTCGTTTTCCTTTCAAAGTCAACCGTTGGACTTTAGGGTATGGGTTAGCTGAAGTTTTCTTGAATGTCATCTCAAAAAGTAGTGAAGTAAGAATTATTTAAAACATCCTACATAATAGGACAAGAGCCATAGCATATGAAGACTAATAATAAGCAAGCTAGTTCATTAGTTTCTCTGGACTTTGGGACCTTGCAGATCATTAAATTCTACACTTAGAGCCAGGCATTCTCCCATCCTGGATCATTTGTCAGGCGAATATGATTAATCCACTTTACAGATTTCTCTCTGTGACTTTCAAACTCTTGTAATTATACCAACCACTCATTAAGATACGATTTGGCAAATAATTAACTTGATACAGAATTTCATGTTTTCAGCAATGTTTTTTTTCCCTACTTAAAAAAAAAAGCCTGTCATACATCTCAAGAGATTTAAAACCTAAATCATCATTTTCCAGCTCCTCATTTTATGCAATGTGATTTTAAGTACAGACCATTTTAAATGCAGTTTTATTATTTGCTAAGGTTATTAACACCCTCATCTCATCCCACACAGTGACTAGACAAGTAATAAAGTGAGCTACATTTATCTTTGCAAACCTTATCATGTTTATATTTCTTAATAAGAAAGAAAAAAAAGGAGCAAAGAGAAAATTTCTGCATTTTCTCTTTCCCCCAGATCAAAATGGCTAATGTTATATGGCTGGGTAGAGGTCCGTAATCTAGTGGAGATCTCAGGAATCTAGCTAAAATATTAATGTTTCCTCTTTGTGGTATAGCAGAGTTAAAATGATGTTGTTGAGCATTAATTATGAAAAATGGTATGGCTGTGAAGGGTTTTTACATGGCTAGCAATTTCACTTTGTACCCCATGTATTCTGGTTTGTTTTCTGAACATGATTCGTCCAAGTCCACTATCTATTTAGTCTCCTTTATAGTTTTTCATCCGTCCGTTTTTTGCTTTCCAAATTTATGTACTTTACAGCATGTGGTCACTGAAACAAGTTTGGTATCAAGACACAGAGTAAAGTGACACCCGATGGCATCATGAATCTGACTTCCATACAAAATGACAAGGGACGCAGATATGGGACTCACTTCATTCAGGT
Organism: Tonatia bakeri; assembly: GCA_004024845.1. NCBI lineage: Eukaryota > Metazoa > Chordata > Mammalia > Chiroptera > Phyllostomidae > Tonatia > Tonatia bakeri. The sequence continues at coordinate 95,350 of PVIA01003629.1, read as the reverse complement.
CTCTGGCTGGTATGCTTCCCACTGTCACAGACTTTCTCTGGTTGAGTATCACAACATGGCTATCTTTTTAATTCGAGGATACAGTAACGCGTTCCAGTACTTCTGAAACACCAGTAAGCATTTGATACTCCCTTCAAATGGATCTTAACAGGAAGATATCAACCGAGGTATGAAAGCAAGAGCAGATGTTCAGGTTACACCGGGTCAAGCAACTGGCCACCTTGATGCCTCACTGTCCTCATTTGTAATAAACAATAAAACATCACAGTAATAATAACAACCTCTCAGGATTGTTAGGGAGAGTAGCGTAAGCTTTACCACTTAAGATTTGGGTTGCTTTTGCCATTAATAAAAAAATCTCATTCCTGTGTTCATTTTCTAGGCACAGATTTTTCCATTTTTACACAGCTGTAATATCACAGATATTATGTAGTACAGATCTTTCCATATCACTAACAGTATTCATAGTTTACTTCTTTTAAATGATCAACAAGAGCACAAACTTTTCTATGCAAAGCAATGAACACATTTATGAATTAAGTTTTTCCATTTAGGATTGATTTTTTAAGATTTTGTCAAAGAGTATGAACACTTTTAAGGCTGTTCATTTCACTGCCAAATGACTTTCTAAAAAGTTTATGCCAACTTGTCTTCTCAAAAGTTTGAAGGAGTATGGCTCTCATTTCACCAAATAGAAAGGTCATTTTGTCCTCCTAACGTCCTATTCTCCCTGTCACTACACTGGACAGCTCCCAGAGTCCTTGGGGCCCAGGTCTACTGCTGTGAAAGGAGACACTACATTTAGAGGTTTGACACGACTTTGCCTATAAAGAAAATCAACACACACATACACACAAACATATACACATGTAACACAATATTTTTATTATTATAGTTCCAAATTGCACCCTCAATAAGACTATTGTTTCCTGTTAGTGTGAATTCAAAGGGAAGAATGACAGCCTCCTAATTTTTCTTTTTTCTGTGCCATCTTTAAAAAAAATAATAATGGACTACTGATTACAGGTTACAGTCACTCCGTGTGGCTCTGACGTGGTCTCTTGACCAACGCAGTGTCACTGAACACACACAGTGCCACCATATGTCACCTCACTCCAAGCCAAAGCAATTTTCTATTTCCATTATCTCATTGATTTTCAGATCTCATGGTACAATAGCATCAGCAAGACTGTGGTTTAAATGCGCCCGGTTAGAGAACTGAAGAGAAAAATAAAGAATGAAGACTTCACAAAACTCCACTAAAAAATGTGCCTCCCAAGCTAACATTAGCTGGTTTCATGTATTATTACAATCTCGTGCACTTTTTCTTTTTTTCGCTCACCCTGATTCTGACTGAGCTCCTGTGGTTCAATCCTCCGTGCCAGGTTACCATTGTACAGTATTCTCACAAATAATGGGATTCAGGAAGGAACTCTGTCTCGACAGCATTTTATTATTGTTCCCATCATTCCTTGTCAATTTGCACACACAAAAGGACTAAGCTCCAAAGGGCTTAGCTCTTATTAAATAGCTCTTTAATTCCAAGATGCAGAGTAAGGAAACTTCAGTCACACTGGAAATACTACACTGTTTGAATCTCAAATATGACAGAGTGCAGCACAATGGAATGTACTAATGACGTGACCCTGGCATTGAGAAGAGGATGAGGTGTGTGCTGTTTTCAATTGCGTGTAAGTACTACCTACAACTTTAAGGCTCATAATCTCCAAACCTAAGTAATCCCTTTCTCATGGCCTAGAATACAGAAGGCAAGGAGGAAAGTCTCTGAGTGCAGAAACACCAGAAGTGAGGGGCCCTCAAATCTCTGTTGTCTATGTGTGACTCTGAACTACCCTCAGACCTCTGGAGCTCCAACAGGGACTAGAGGACTTATATTACCCACCTTCTAAGCCAAGTGGGTATCATTGTTATGAATTAGTTAAATCATTCTTACAAACGGATTGGCTTTGTTTATTTATTTGTGTTATGTCGATGGCACTTTCTGCCAGTCTCTTGTTTTTCTATTTACGTTGCGTTTCTGGGTTATCCGAGTTCTGAATTAAAAAGGGAAACTAGATGGTATCTCTCATGCAATTCAGTTAAGAGGTCAGATTGTTCCAACCTGACCTTGAGACTATATAAGGGGATTTGACAGTTGCTATAAATTTGAATGAAGTATATGGTTTCTAGTGTTTTCAAAACAACTGTGTGACTGAAGAACTACGTGGCTTAAAACCAAGGGGAATAAGGCATTTCTGGGCACAGAGATGAAAACAGCTTGACTTGAGCCCCTATTCTGATGAATGTAACACATCCAACTGTTATTACAGGATAATTGAGCACTGCTACCTTAATAGGCCCGAGACCAGATCCCCACAATAAACCATACTCAAAAGAAATGTAATTAATGAGATACCATCTTTCATCTGGCAAATTAGTGAAGTTGTGTATGTGTGTGTTTTAATTATGATCCTTAAAGCTGACAAGCACGCAGTAAGAGAGTGTCTCCCCCGGATGGCTCGTGAGAGTCTAGGTTGATGCAGCCTTTCCGAAGAATAATTTGACAGTACATAGCACGAGCCTCAGAAACGCCTAGACTCTTCGGTTGAGCAATCTCACTTCATGGGCTCCATACTGGAGAAATAGAGGTGCAGCCTAGGATACACGTAGAAAGTCATTGTTTGAATAAAGGACTCGTGTCTGTATCTATAGAAATAAATGATTAGAAACAACCGTAATTGTCAACAACAACAGAGTGGTTAAATAAATACAGGTTTGCAGCAGAGGACGGCGCACAGAGGAAGAAATGAAAAGTGAGGCCTTTTGGTCTGAGTGTATGAGAGCGGACGGCTAATCAGGAAGGACTAAAAGGCTAGAAACAGACACCGCGAGGAGTAAGAGTGGCATGTGAGAACACCGACAAAATATACTGGGACAGCTACACAACAATTTGTTAAAACAAGGATTTTATATAAAAGTAAATTGGATTAAAGAGCTCAATATAAAAAAATTAACTATGAAAGTACCAGAAAAATATAAGTAAATATGTGTGTCTAAAAAGAGAATTGTGCTTGAAAAGTTCTTTTTAACCACAACAAATAGAAAAGATTGCCCAATCATAAACCAAATAGAAATGCATACTAGAAATTAGGGAAAAATATTTGCAACAAGAGGCAAGGGGTTAATATTTTTTTAACATAATAAGGTCTTAAAAATTAATGAGAAAAAGTGGGACAACTTTGTGGCCATTTCCAGTTCTTTCTTTATGAGTTTCCTGACCAAGAAATATATGAAAAATAGTCATTCTTACTAATATCCTAAGAAATATAAGAAAATAATAATATATCATTTTTAAAGATACAATGCCCAATATTGGTAAAAGTGAAAAAAAACTAAACTCAAAACAGGTCCTCTCATATTAGCTGGAGGGCATATAAATTAGTTTGATTCTATTACAGAAAAATTGACAATTCACTTCAGAAATCTTAACATTTGGCATAGTCTTTGAACCAAGTCTTTGAATTCAAGGAATTTTTCCTAAGGAAGTAATCTCGAACCTGCCCAGAAATTTTGTGCTGTGGCTATTTGCTTTAATGGTGTATATAATAATAAAAAGTCAAAAACAATAGTAATAGGTTCAAATTGGAGATTCATTAAAGAAATTAAATGATATCATGGAGTATAATACAGTCATTAAAATAGTTACAGAAAAATCAAAGAATATGAGAAAATATTAATATATTTTTAGGCTGAAAAAATATAAAGTACAGAAAGACTCCTTTTCAAATAAAAATGACAACATATTTATACATTAGCATAGAAAAGAACTAACATATGTATTTATCTGTATATGTCAATAGCGATTTTGCATGGGTAGGTTATTTTATCCTATAAATATTTTCCATTATTTTCTAAAATAAGCATGCACTTCTTTGATAAGAAAGCACTATTATTCCAAAAAGAAAAAGAAGAAAATGACACTCAACTTTCCTTAAGAAGGGCCTAGGAAAGGTCTTCTAAAGAGGGCAGGATCAAAGAAAAGAAAAGTAGCATCTATTACATATTCAAATCTGCTGCTATGAACAGCAGGCTCAATCAATTTAATTGAAGGGAGTGCTTTGGAGGTACAGGAGACGTTACTTGCAATGAGGAAGCCTTTTGAAGCCATTCTGACCCCACTGTCCCCTTCATGGGGTGGGCCTGGATCCTGAACAGTCTGTTTCACCTAGTTTTAGGATAGAAAAAACAGGTGCACCGCTCATGAGCGGACACTCTGACTAAGCATGCCCCCAGGAGAGAGCAGGAGCCCAGGCTGGGTTCTGGGTAGGTAAGTAAATGCCCCACTGTGCCTGGGGCAGGGCCAGCAGTGGCTCTGATACTCAGGATGGCAAGAAAATAGTGGTACAGGCAAAACAGGGTAACCTTAGTGTTCTTGGTAGTACTCAAGACTTCTCAGCGTGCGCTCCAAAGGAAAAACTCCGAAAGGGAGGCCCCAGATGCCACCACCTCATTCCACAGACACCTCTGAGTCACCGCACGCTGAGCCTCACTGGAGCACCCCTGCTCTCCTTCCTACATGCTTATAACTCAGGAGTGTGCAGTTGCCTAAATCTTTTCTTAGCTCTTCGTGCTACTTTGGTGTAGCCTCAGGCCATCGCTCTCTGCTCTACTTACAAAGGTTCTAATCATCTCCACGCTTCCCTGTCCTTTTCCCCTCCAGCCTTAAAAAAAGCAGCTTGAAGGTGGGCACCCATCTGCCTACAAGACTGGCTGATTTCATAAAGTTTAACACTTTCTGAACCAGACAGGTGCAATCCCGACTTTCTTCTTAACACATCCTTGCAGCATGGATGCTGGTGGGCTCGTGTATGTTTTGAGAATTAGTTTTGCTGTGCCCCAATGCCACTGAACTAGGGTGGCCAGTAAATGACTCATATGTTTACAGTGGTAGAAAACTTCCCCCTGCTGGGTTACTACCTGTCTTCCATGGATGCCATTAAGTATGAGTGACAGGACAGCCCTTAGCCACGCACCCTGAAACGATGTGAGCCAGAGCCCATCTCTGCATCAGGAGTGTAGTTTCTCCTCCTGTCAGCCTTCCCCTGATTTGGTCAGAAATGGAGTTACGTGCTTGGACGTGGCAGAGCAGGTGGAAAAAAAAAAGAGTTAACTGTCCTATCCAAAGCACAGAAAATATCAGTTTTGCCCCATCTGAACAAATACACATCACCACCAGCAAACAGAAGGCCAAGAGAAGCGTATAAAGGACCATTACTCAACAGAGGGCCAAGCGGTCCCACTTACCTCTAGTGTAGTTAATACAATCTTCTCAACTGAAGAAAAATAAGCCTCCCACAAGAATTGTGTCTGCTGTCTAAGTGCTAGGATTTTATCCTGATGAATAGACCTGATTGTAGAAGGAATCTGTAACACAAGGGAACACATCATAACTATAACTGGACAACAATGACATGTCACTGCATAGAAATGACCCACTTGGGCTTTTGTTTTTTACAGCATTTGGCTCCTAGCATACAGATCTGCTAAAAATCACCAACCTCTCAGTTAAAATGCCTTTCAGAGGTGTCGGGTACAGAACAGCACTTATTGGGCATCTGCTTTAATGACTTTAATGAATGAAAGTTGCAGTTCACCTCTAAGATTCAGAAGCAGGCTACCAGTTGTTTACAGTGTCCCTATAGTAGCAATTGCCGTTTTCTCCTTGGAGTCCCACAGATCCTTGAACTTGTACATGGACAACCACAGTTTACAGAGAAGGAGCTACAGGCCTTGGGTAAAAGCTGAATCACATCATCCCCCCACAAAGCACTTTTAAGATATGCCATGCCAGGGACTACAAATTGCCTACTCAAGGGCTTTTCAGGGAATGCCTCTGAGTGTCTCCAGTGAATGGGAAGCTGGGGTCAGTCCATTCTATGTGCACAGACCTCCTACTTCACCCTGAGAGCTCTTCTGCCCCCAGAGCTCTCTTTTTGTCTCCAGCACTTACCCCAATCTAACTCGATCTTTCCAGCCTTGAATAGGTTTAGTCGCCACTGCTCTCTACCACACTACACAATTTTAAAGGTGGGTCTACGTACTGTCCATATTGCCACACATTTTAAGGCAGGAAAGTGGCCTTTCTATAGTAGTCACTTAAAAAGAATAAGAGCTGACTTGAACTTGGCCATCTGAAGCCACCAAAGGGATATCATTATTTTTACTAGCAGTGTAGCTAAGGATTAAGCACAAGACACATGATTTAGACAACACGAGGCGGGAATCTTGGCTTCACCACTTACTAGAAGCAATTCCTTGGACAAGTTACTTGATCTCTCAAAGATTCCATGTCCTCATTTCTAAAATGGGCCTATAGTACTAACATCAGAAGGTTGTAACAAGGATCAGGGAGGTGCTTAGCACCGTGCCTAGAACACTAAGGGCTTAATTAGAATAGCAATGATTACTACCGATGTTATCATTATTGGCATAAGGGTGATGATATTCCATCTTGAACCAATGGCTTCGTGTGTACATGTGAACTTCTGGGGTCTGGAGCTCTGAAGTGTACACTCTGGGCTGCTGATGCGTTTTCTGGGCTTGCATTCTATCCTCACTTATAGCGCAAGGTCTCTCTCATTTATGGTGTCTACCCTCTTAGGGCAACTCCTTGTGCTTAGCAAGTGCCCTTCTGTGCTCACCTCTTTCTGCACGCTTGCCTCCAATAACTAATCGGACAGACATCTGGGCCTTGGCTGACGCAGGAATGCTCTGTTTGTGGCTTTAATAAGTTCCCCACAGCACTGTGACTAAGACTACATCTGAATTTCCACCGGAGGGGAAGGTGGCAGCATTGCCTTTAAGAGGAGCAGTAAAACTGCTCCATAATAAGAACAGAAGGACAAGCTGTCTTGCCTTGGCCATGTCCAAAAGCAGATAGTAAATCTGGGTTCCAAAGTGTGTACACGGAAGGAAAATACCCTTGGAGAAGGTGGACAGACCATTCATATCACGAATCCTTGGCAGGTCGAAGCAAATTTATTTTTATTTACTCACTGAGAAATTACCTAGAGTGCCAAAGAAAGACCAGAAAAAAAATTATCCTGTTATCCAATTTTCATAATCACGCTCTCTTCTAAGTGTCAGTGGCATTTTTAAGAGTCACGGAGATTGATTTCACTGTTTCATCACGGTCATGAGGAACCACTGCATTAGAAAAATGCTGAGAGGTATCGCAATGTGGTCTCCAGAAAACGGGACAGGCTGTGGTTATGAAAGGAGAGAGGGGATATCACGGATGACCCTGCCACTACACACCCCTCTCTTACATAAGCTGCATCATGATGTTCCCACATCAGGTGAAATATATTCGCCTCCGTCATGTGCACAACACGAGTGTCTGACATCGCCCTGCAAAGGGTTCTGGAGGGTAATTCTGATTGATTGAAAAGACCGAGATCTAAGTTTTAATGGCATTTGACTGTTGGTTATTAATTTGCTTGTCCTGAGGGGCTGGTATGGGAAAGCGATAAATTAATTCCAATTTGGCCAGATTGTTTTGGAAGCTGCAGAACCCAAAGTCTTAATAAAAGGTCGTGGATGGTAACAAAACTCATGAGGTCTACCAAAATAGATACAGAAATACACACTGAGCTCTCTTGGTGACATGATGACGAGAACATATGCAAATAAAAACATCCAAGCTGTTCTAAAACAGGAAATGAAAAATTGTAACATAACAAAAACATTCCCCAGAGCAGACATTTGGGCTCGTCGCCAGCTCTCTAAAACCACAGTCAACGACAGTGCCGTCGCTGTTCCGTGGGGAGACAGCCGTGCAAAGTCAGAACACATGTGAGGACGGAGAATACCCGCAAACATGGGTGGGCACGTAACGAAAAACACAATCTTCAGAGTCGAGCCAAGAAGTTGCTCCCGAAGGTGAATACACATCAACTTTGGTGAAAAGGTAGAAAATGGACAACCACAAATGTTGCATCCCACAATGTTCTCTGCGTCAAAGACAAGACTCCCAGCTTATTCGCATCAAATTCATGGGAACGTTGGTGCGTGAGTGGAGAAATTATGGCTTGTGGTCTGTATTCCCTTTATTTCCCAGATTTCCTTTACTAAATGTGCATTATTTGTCAAAGTCATGAAAAGAAAAAGGCACCATGAAGAAGAGCCATGTTCATCACTGCGGGCTGGCCTTTCTTGAGTAAAGGTTTTAGGTGCACACCATCTCTGAACAAGAAGGACACTGGCTCCTGGACCGTGAATGCCTCTTTTGCCATGGAGGTCCCAGGGACACTCAGGTCACAGAGGACCAAGCAGAAGGTATGCTCTGGGCACTGGGTGCAACTTGGCTTGCCAATCCGTAGCCCTCTCACTGAGAACTATTTCACCTGCTACTTTGGGGACAGCACTGTCTCACTTCACCATCCAGCTAGTCGACTGGCTAAGGAGCACCAAAGTAGAATCAACAACAGAGTTGTTAGAAACTCAATTTTCTGGATATCAAAAAGAGCAAGGACATTAAAAGAAATCATTCTACAAATATCTGTGGCAGTTCAAGATAAAGTACAAAATGCCATGAAAGAAAAGCATTTAAATATTCTATAATTTTAGAGTAAGGAGCATGGTAATTTATGCAGAACTTGAATATTATTACCCAAAGGGGCTATAGATAAATCCTTAGTGACCAACTGTTGCTGTCCTCATATGTCTCTGTGAGTACTGTATCTCCTCCTCAGGCAGCTCTTGAGAAGTTCAAACTTTAATTAAACACCCTTGTCAAACATTAGTTCACCATATGTATTTGGATTTATTTCTGGGCTCTGTATTCTATCTAGTCCTTTGGTTTGTCTGGCTGTCTTTATGCCAGTACCATACTCTTTTGATGTCTGTGGCTCTGTAATATATTTTGAAATCAGGAAGTATGATGCCTCCAGCTTTGTTCTCCTTTCTCAAGATTGATTCAGCTGTTTGGAGTATTTTGTGGCTCCACATGAATTTTATTCTATTTCTATTCTATTTTGTTTTTCTATTTCTGTAAAAAATGCCACTGGCATTTTGATATGGATTCTGTTGATTCTGTAGACTGCTTTGGGTAATATTGACATTTTAACAACATTAAGTCTCAATTCCATAATGTAGGACAATGTAGAGGAACCTTGAGGACCTTATGCTAAGTAAAATAAACCCGTCACACACAGAAAGACAAATACTGCATGATTCCACTTAAAGAATAGAAAGATGGTGGCCGGGGGCTGGGGGAAGGGATATGGGGAGTTACTAACTCGGGGGTGCAAAATTTCAGTTAAACAAGGTGAAGAAGCTCGTACAGCACTGCACCCACAGACAACGATAACGCAGTGCACACCTCGAAATTTGTTAAGGGAGGTTTCATATTACATGCTCTTATCACAATAAAATTTTAAAAATCTAAATGGCCAAAAATACACTTAAAGCAAACATTTGTATCAGAGGCTGCTCTTTCAGCTAGATATCTTAAAGATAACACTCACTCAAGTTCCCAGAGCGGATTATTTGAGCAATGACAACACAGATTATAAAAATCAACCCTAGAGATCTCTCTCTTTCTGAAAATTAATCTGAAGGCAAATACAGAAACAGGGGAAAGGAATACGAAGCAGTAGGATGGTACAAGATCTCTCTTATATCGCGTCTGAAAATTCTGGATGGCGAGGGGGGTGGATCTACAACTGTACTCACTCCCGAAGCTCACATCCATTGCCTGCGACTTCTCCTTTTCCTAATATACTCCCTGGACCTGGGCAGATCCTGCACTGGCAAGAGCACAATGTCATATTAAATGACTTCATATTCGCCATGACACAGACCATTTTCTCCTGATAAAATTTCTTTTATAGAGCTGACCTTTTGGATTCATCTTCTTTGAAAGTTTGGATGGGGGCGGCAATAATCTACTGATCTGTTGAAGGCCATAGCCCCTTCCTTACCTGTAATAACAATCTTTCATCGCCTATGACGGCAGCTTGGTTCCAATTAATCACTTCAGAGAATGGCAGCTCCCATCCATTGCTGAGCATCACAGGGACACAGGCAGCCTGTGCAAAGAAGGGGACCTCATGAGTGAGGACAGCGACAGCAGAAGCCATTCCCATCAGGGGCAAATCAGTACAAATTCAATTACAGGCATTTCTTATACTGCATGAATGGCTGAGGCCAGAGGAAAGTAAGCTTTCATGAGTTATCAAGTCATAGGAAGATTGCATGTATTCATTCGAGACAGTAACATTTGCAAGTCCTGCCGTAGAATCCCAAAGCCCCATTTCTATTCTACCACATGGTCTGGCTGACCTGTCTTTCATGGAGACGACTGGTCTCACTGGAGAAGCTTTACTGATGTAACAAAATCTTTCACCAACAAAAACCTCAGCATAAAACCAACATTGAATATAAACAGCTTTGTCAGTGTAACTGCCGCAGGTCAGCTTGCAAGTAGTTTACCCCGAACAGCATGAGCAACAGAGAGTAGGATGAGGTTCTGCTTCTGACACAGCATTTTGCAGACTTAACTGTTCACCTCTCCAGTGTTCTGCAAATGTCTGAACCAGAACTTTGCTCCCTTCTGTGCAGAGGGATCCAAACCACCATTGTAGCAATTTACTACCTGCACAGTGATCTCATCACCAGAAACACCGGGCTGATGATGAAATTTTGGTTCCAAATAACTCGTAACCTAAACCAGGGATCAATGTGCTCCACCAGCATCCCGAGGGGATACAAGAACATTAGTGACCATGTGCTTCGCAGAATGCATGGTGCACTGGAAAAGATGTGCAAGAGAAGGAAGCCCTTCTGTTGGAGGACAGGACAGAATGACGGAAGTTAGGAAGCACTGTGACAAAAGCAAATTCAGGCAAGGTGCAGAGCACTGAGGAGACACGAACATAGCAGCAAGGGGACAAGGGGTGGAGGAGCTGGAGAGCACGCTTTCTTGAGATTAGGGAAGGCTGGCTGCATCTTCCAGGGCGGAAATGTGGAGGATGACTGCCTCAACAAGAGAAGGCATTTCTGCAGAGTGAGGTTAATGAACAGAGACTCCGTGCAGGTCTGGGGATATAGACACGGGCCTCTGAATACCAGAGCCTCAAAATTGCTGGGCCAAGTGAGCACCACCACCCTACTGGGCACTACATTGTGAGGGGGTACGGAACAGGAAATTTGCTTTTGGGGATGACAACCAATGCCATTTCAACTGCTCGTAGGACTAGCTTCCAGCAGCCCAGCTAGGCTGCCTGGCGGCAAGCAGATCTGCCCTCGGCTGGCAACCATGCCCTGAAGAACCCATCTTCCTCCCTGATGGTGAAACCATTTAATCTTCTTATGCCCAAAGGCAGGGAGTAAATCCTCCTCCTGCTCCCTGCTTAAGACAAAATTTTCTTGGGGAAACAGATTTTAGGTATTCAAGGCAAGTCATGCTTTTGTTTAGATCCCAGGAGAAGTGCTAAGGTTCTACCCATCCAGTCTGCCTTCATCCCTCAGCCCTATTCTGGGGAGACTTCAAGGTCTCTTACCTGCAGAGCCTCCAGGAACCTGAAGGATCCGAGCCTGCGACCACGAGGAACCAGACAGAAAGTGGCATTGTGCAGCATTTCCCGATAATCATACCTGGAAGGAGAGGAGGAACGGTTAGCCACGGAGACCCGTTAGAGATGAAGGGGTGAAGGAACACCGCGTGGACGCACATCTGCATGAGGTCCCCAGGGCAACTCGGAAACACGCTAGGCGGGCAGTTCCCACTTTTCCATGGGGGACTGGGGGATCCTGTGTGGAGAACACACAGGAACCTTCATCTTAGCTAAAGCCACCGGGGTCTTTTGCAAACAGTCCATTAAGGACAAGTCCCAGGAACTGGTGGGGATGGTCCCAGGAACAATCTGGCTCGTTCACCCTTTGTTTTGCAAAATCAGATTTTTGTGTCCTGAAGGAAAGCGCTGCTCCCATAAGCATAAAAGAAAAAAAAATCACTGCCAAAGTTTCCTTCTTTTAATGCATGTCATTCACCAAACTAAGACTGTTCTTGTTCCTCACCCCATAAAACCATGCTATTAAAACCTACTCAGGAAACCTCCATTACAAGCACAAAACAACATTCATTTTCTCCTTCCAGCCGGAGTGTCTACATTTAACCAAGAACATTCAGTTACCCTAGACAAATGCTCCTGTTGTATAAGGGTGGCTGACACAACTTACAGGGGAAGGAGCCAGCCTAAGACAGGGGGAAAGAGGAATACGAATTTGTGACCGTTTCATCCATACAAATGCCACTTGATGGTGTTGCTCTACTTGTGCACTTGAAAAGATGCCGAGCAGAACCGGAGGGTCAGCTGTCAACGCTGGCGAACGCAGCAGCAAAGGTGAGGAGTCTTTCGTTCCGTTTGGGGTCATCAATGGGAATGTGATTTCCACAAACACTGTCCTAAGCACGTGGTTTCCAGTTCATGATGAATTTAAGAAAACTTGAGAAACTAGAGATGGCTCCCACCCTCTGAAGGCCCAGATTCTCAGAGCTAAGATGAAATCACTCTTTTTTCAAGAACTTCCCATGCTCCAAAGACAGGTGTGACTTTGACGGTCGCACATGCCACCAGCATTTTCTGACTCTAACAGTCTAATTTAATCATAGCCTGAAGGCACTGGGTTCCTTCCTCCTCTTTTTGGGATCCTGATATATAAATTTATATTTTTAAAGTCCACGTCTATTTTTATATTGTCATACAAACTAGGCGTATGGGAGTAAGCCAATTTTCAATTATAAACCCGTCATTAAGAAGAGACGTCAGGCAAAGGACCATTTGCTTAAACAAGCGTGTAGAACTAATTTGCACAAGAAAAGGTCACTGTGAATGGATTAAGATTATCTCCATTGAGAGTAAAATAAAAACCCTCGCTGCATTAATTAAACTGCAAAATAGACTTCAAAGTAGAAAAGATTTAAGAGGGCTCAAATTTAGCTAAATAAGAAAAATATTAAATTCTGATGGTAATGGCTTCTCTTCTCTCTTCCTCACCAGATGAAGGGAAGAAACTGACAAGTGTGTTCACGTTCTAGTGTTGGTGATGTCTGAATCTCTGCCTAATGGATGGAGAAGGAAATGTATACACACATGTACACGCACACACATACATGTATAAAGTTTAAACTGAATTTTTTGTTAATATAAAAAGGTCAAATACACTCCAGGCTACAGCAAAGTTTAATAAATGCCAAGAATAGAAACCCCCGAGGGGCCAGTACTGAAGGTCCCATATACTCCTCATTAAGCAGCTAAAAATGTAAAACCCTATTAATGTTCTGGAAGGTAACAAGTTTCAAAGTTGCCAGGTGCACAATTTACTCTAGGAAAGGAGTGGAGGGAGAGAAAAGGCAGAAACGTTAGAGGCAAAATTCAAATGACAGTTATCCCTGGGCATAACTTGATTTTTAAGTGGTTGTGTGGAATGAGTATTTGCTGAAGCAGCAAATAAAGCTTACGTGATGGAAGCTTATGTGCCTTCCCACACGGTGTGGGAAGAGTATTCTCGCAGGAAGCAGGCACCCACGACTAGTGGACGTGAGATTATGGACACAACGCAGGAGCTTTCTGGGCCTCAGTTTTCTCACCTGCCAAATGAGCCAGCTGGGCTAGACGGCGAAGGATTGTTTGGACACTGCTTTTTTCCTTTAAGGCTTTTAGGTAAGGAAGAAGAATGTCCATTGAGGATACCCCACCGCCCCAAAGTTTTTCATAGCTACTGCATGTGTGTTTACACATGTGTGTGTATAGAAGTCTGCTCATGGGTACACAATGGATGTTTAGCATGTGTATTCCTAACGACACGCAAAGACACAAACAGAATGTGCACAGGCATCACTCACAACCATGATTTTCAGATTTGTAACCATGCTCAGCCCACGAACCAGGCTCTCTTTTGGCTCCGGTGACAATGGGCCTGTGACTTACTGCTGTGTTGTAACTGAAGGAGTAATGGTGCTCCACAAGGGAGGCAGGCAATGGTTCCAGCAGAGCCACGTGTGGATTTGGTGCCTTTCCCCTCAAACTTTCTGGGGATCCCCCTGACCCCCACCATTTTCATGTTCTCACATACCCTACACCTCCCTCCTCCAAAACACTTCCACTCATTGGGTCCCTCCTTCAGGTGCTACGTCCTAGGCACTGCTCCAGTCCTGCAGATGCTGCAGGGGGAAGGTCCTTCCCTGGTTGCTGAACTCCTCACGGGGTCACCAACACCCAGAACGGGCCGGGCTTCCAGGCTGACGGAGTACAGAACTCTGTGGCCACTCTCCCCAGGAAAAGAACAATTTAGCTCGTAAAAATTATTTTTAAAAATTCATTTAAAGTTTCTGGAAATTGTCCTAAGGGCATAATTATAAATGGAAAAACATTTGTTCAAGAGACTCTGCCAAATCTTGGTAAGAACAGCGAGTGTCTGGGGCATCTGCACCAGGACCTGCTCCTCGACCTGACCAACCCCTACCAGCCCCGCTGTATACTCAGGAAGGCTGGGCCCCTCTCTCCCAATGCCCATTAAGACAATGAAAAGAGCCATAGAAAGGAGAAAACAGTTGCAAATCATAAATCTGAGAAAGGGCATTTATCAAGAATATGTAAAGAACTCTCCCAATTCAACAATAAAAAGACAATCCAATTTTAAAACAAAGGATTTGAATAGATATTGTTCCAAAGAAAATGTACAAAGCACCATGAAAAGATACTCAACATCATTAGTCATCAGGGAAATACAAACCAAAACTACAACGAGAGATCACTTTACACCTGCCAGCGTGGCTCTGATCAAAGTTAACAGATGAGAACAGGTGCCGACAAGGCTGCAGAGAAACTGGAGCCCTGATGTGTTGCTGGGGGAAAGGTAAATGGTGCAGCCACGAAGGAGAGTAGCCTGGCAGTTTCTTATAAGACTGAAAACAGGCTTAGCACATGACCCAGAATTGCACATTTGGGCACTTCTCCCAGAGAAATGAAAACTTATCTTCATGCAGAAACTTGTCCGTGAATGTTCACAGCAGTTTTATCCCTAATAGTCCCAGACTGGACACCATCCAAATGTCCTTCGATGGGTAAATGACTCAACAAACTGTGGTACATCTACAGCCTGGAATACGTCTCAGCAATAAAACAAAATGAACCACTGACCTACCCAACTGGCCCAATGAAATTATGCTAAGTAAAAAAGCCAATCCCAAAAGGATACATACTGCATTCTTCCATTTACACAGCACTTACGAGATAACACAATTACAGAGACAGATTAATGGTTACCAGCAGACTGGGGAGAAAGATGGGGAGATGACAGGGAAGGCTAATTCTCCCTGCTATCACTCCAGTTTAAACATGCAAATCGTACACTTCTTAAAAAACAAGAGAATATCCTAAGCAAGAAGGTAAGTGGATGAGGGAGGCAATTAATCTCAGGGAACGTTTAGCTTTATTAATAAATGGTTTTGTTACCCTTTCGGATGGGCATTAAGTTCCTCGCTGTATAGG
Organism: Tonatia bakeri; assembly: GCA_004024845.1. NCBI lineage: Eukaryota > Metazoa > Chordata > Mammalia > Chiroptera > Phyllostomidae > Tonatia > Tonatia bakeri. Next base: position 79,793 of record PVIA01003629.1, on the reverse strand, counting down.
TGATGACACAGAGAGGACAGTTTTCATAAATGACTGCAAAGAAGAATGCAATTAAAATGACATGACCCCAAATTTAACCCTGGAAGCAGCACTGCCCTATGGCCAGCATAATTTTCTCCTGAAAGTTGGACAGTGTAATATATGGGATACACCTCATTTAAAATGGGCCATGTAATAAAGCGTAATTAAAGTCCTTCCCCTCCATATGAAACACATTTCTGCTGGCAGTAATTCAGTGCAACTGGGAAGGGGGGGTGGCGGGTGGTGGGCAGTGTGGCAGAGCACAGGAGTTCTCGAACTGCATTCTCCCCACCAGGGGTACCGTCTGGGAACTTGCTAGAAACGTAACTTCTCAGCATCACCCAACCCTGTCGAATCAGAAACTCTGGAGGAAGGACCCAGAATTCTGCGTATGAACAAATCCTCCAGGTAATTATGATGCACCTTAAATTTTGAGAACTACTGGCACGGTGGTTAGGTAAGAGCTTAGTAATTAAAAGCTTAGGGGTTAAGCAGCTTTAGCAACAGCCAAATCTGGGTTCGAATTTCAGCTCTGCGATTTTCAAGCTGAGTGATCTTGGAAAAGTTATTTGTCTGAATCTTAGTTTCGAGGTTGGCAAAATGTGACTAATGCTTAACCATTGTGAGGATTAAATGATACATTTTAAGTGAAGCCCAGCTCACTATAAGCAATCCGTATATGGTAGCTATTATCATTACGGCTGAAGGGAGGCAATAGAATATAATGGGAAATACATGTGAAGTTAGAAAACCTGGGTAAGGAATTGGGTTCTGTATCTACTGCTTTCTATGCAACCCTGTGCAAATTGTTTAACGTCTCTGAGCTTCGAAGTCGTGAAGAATAAACAAGATCAAGTGCATGCAGTATAAACTGTAATACACTATGGAATCACGAGTTATTGTGGTACATTGTATCAGGATGAGAGGAGTAAATACATTTTTAAAACCGGTAACAATAAAAATAAAAAGAGAGCTGATTCCCAAAGACAGAGCCAGGAAGGAGTGTGGAGCAGACCCTTTAAAGTAAACTGGAAACAGAAGCTGTGGATCACAGTGGAACAGCAGCTTCTAATTGAAAGGACTGTGCCTTATTATCAAAGCCACACAGACGAGGACGCTGCTGGTGCAGCGTGCCCATGGGTCCTCCGTGGCCCCCACAACTCCTCTGCAGCGTGCACATTTGCCATGTGAGCTGCATTTTGCTAATCAAAGAGGAGAGGGAAGAAGCAAGTGATCCGGCCTCTTAACTCTGCAGTCACAGGATTCTAGTCTCCCCATGATACTGTTAGTTTGTCAAAATGTATTTCTAAAGAAACTTTACATCCACAGTTGATCTGTCCCCTCCAGCTCCCCTCCTCATAAGTACTTAATCTTTGCTTACTCCCGGGTTTGAATAATTAAAGAAATTCATCCCTTAAGAAAAAAGAGAAAGGAAATGGAAACAATACATGACTGCTGTAGTTCCCTAAAGCGCATCGGGAAAAGCAAAATCAAATGAAACCATGGAGCAGTTCCTTTGTGCTTTTTTTCATTCATTCAACAAGCATTAGCTGAAAGTCTACCCTGTGTCAGGTACCATTCAAGGAACCAGTGAAAAGGTGGGTGTGTTATCAAACGATTATCATTAAGTGAGGGAAACAGCAGGATGGGGGCACAAGGTGGGGATTATGCGGAGAGGAACAACAGCCACAAGGGAGCTTTGGTGGGGAGAGTGGGAAGCAAGGATTTTCCCTGGAGGAAGGGAGACTCTGAGCTAAGTATTAGAGAAGAAGCAAGAATTAGCCTGGCAACAGGCTAACAGGAAGTAGAAGTTTCAAGGCAGGAGAAGGTGCCACTGAAGTGAAAGAAACCACCTGGTCTGGGGTGGGTGAGGCCAGGAGGAGAGGGGCTGAGGCTGCTGATCCTGGCCATATGCCACTGGGAAGACTGCGTGTGGTGTCTCCTGAGGCTCAGACATGATCCTGTGTGGGTGGTCATGAGTCACTGAAGGGCTCAAGCAGAAGCCTCGGACATGTTGCCGATGGGAATCCTCACAATTTGACAGAACTCAACTTCACGGGGAGCATGAATTTCAGAGTCCAATGACCTTGCCAAGGTAGGACGCAGCTATGAAGCCAGCAGGGCGCCAACTCCAGGTTCTCCAACTCTAAGGGTCTTTGCTTATAGTAACACCACGCTGCTGCTTCCTTGATCAGCCCACCCAAACCCGCTGTCTGTAAACAACATTTCTTGACAGAGTAACGTCCTGAGCAGTTCACTCCTTTCAAGTATTAGCAACAAATGCACCCTCCCTCCTACTCAAACTCCACCCCCCCGGCCCCCCAGGTCAATTGATCCAAGACGATGCTCTGTTATTTGCTACCCCTATTGCCTTCGACCCTTTCCTAGCCTTTACAGATTTAACCCTCAAAATTTCAATTATTTTTCCAAAAACTGAGAAGTCCATAACATGTAATAATATGAAACTGACCCACGGCACAGCTTGGAACTGAGACGCAAATGTGCAGAAGCCAATATTTTAGCTAGAAAATGGGCCTACCAGGCCACTGTACTATCTCTGTTTGAAGTCTTGTAAGCTTCCTACAGAAAAATATAGGCACCTGTGGTCTCTGAGATTTCACCACCCATGGAGCCTCCACTACTTCACGCCACTCACGCCCACCATCTTTCTGCACACGAATGAGCTATTCCATGTCCTGATGCTGCGTACACGCAGATGAGTGCAACTCCCACTCGGCTGGCCAGACTGGCTAGTCTCGGGGACACGCAGCGCCCCAGCGGGAGGGCACTCACTATTTGGAGGTGGTGCAGTTTCTGCCGCTGGAACCTCCAGGCACCTGGTCATGTTGAGGATTAGAAATTTATTTCTTCATGATGCTCATCAGAATGAGGCTGCCCACCCCAGCATCCACTGCAGAGAGCGAGGCTGGCGACAATCAGGGACAGGTGTTTCAATGTACCCTGTCACATGTGGCTTCCGTGCAAGACTGTCCCTTTTCATGTCCATTGAAAATCCATTTCGATGTAGTGAAGGGGGAGCGGTAACACTTCGTGGGCTCTGGCTAAGACGGGAGGCCCCCGTGAGGGGTGTGACATCACACACACTCACACATTATCCCAGCTAAGCCTCACAGCCACACGGGGAGTAAGATGTGATTATACCTGCTTTCCCAGGGAAGAAGAGCCAGAAAAATGCTTGGGATCGAACATCCCATCTGAACACTCTGGACATAATGCCGTATCACTCCACCCCCACCCCGACTCCATCTCTACCCTAAGCATCTACTCATAGCTCACAACTGGGACCAGCTGATAACCGCCACCTGCACAGTTAATACAACACGTCCCAGGTGCACCTCGCGCTCCAGAAAAAGAAGGCCATCTCGCCTCCCACACATGAGCTAGCAGCTCAGTGGCTAATATATAAAAGCAAGTGGGGAAAAGCACAGCTGTCAATGATAACAATAATCCCCATGCTGATTCAATGTCCCCTCGGGCAGGACAGGTGTCCACAACCAGTGCTCATCATTGCACTTGAGCTCTACAGCCACACGTGAAACGGCCCCATGTTACAGATGATGAAGTAGAGCAAGGGTGCCTCGGGCTTGGACCAGGGGGGCGGGACTCACGATACGCTCTGTCACCTATCAGGGCTACCGGCAGGGAGGAGGAACACGGTGCTCGCGCAGGTAGAATGGCAGATTTTGAACACCGTGTGCCAGGGGACAGAATTTCAGGGGGTTGCTGAAGGAAGTGAGGTTTTAGAGCCACAGCGTCTTTTAAAATTAAATGTATTGGGGTGACATTGGCTAGTAAAATGCTGCAGGCTTCAAGCTGTATGATTCTATGACACATCATCTGCACCTTGCGATGTGTGCCCACCACTCAGGGAGGGTCAGCTTCTGTGCTCAGCAACCCCAGATTTCAAACTGCTCTGAAATAAATGTAATTCCAGGAAATATGGGTCTACATTCTTTGGCTGCAATTAAGCATTTCTGAAAATGCTAAATTGAGGGCTACCTGGGTATAAGCAGGAAGAGAAAGGAGTCACAAGAAAAGAGCCAGCCATGACAATGACTTTGGGTGGATGAATGGGTCCAGAAGAGGCACACACAGGCCCTGGCTGCAGAACTAAGTGTCTGTGACAGGCCCAAGGGCAACTGGGAAGCCCGAGGTCATTATCTTACCATTAACCTTTCACCAGGCTCTGTGCCACGAAGACGGGCCAAGTGGAGCAGGGCCAGGGAGTGCAGACTGAAGCAGAAATACCAGTGGCAGGGACCAGCAGCACCGAGCATCTATTCTAGGATGGCAACTTCTCCTCTGGGATGGGCCGAGTCCCAGGAGTGGGCTGCTGCAGGGGCACTCCTCACCCCAGCCCTCTCTCTTTCCTCTGCTGCATTCCCACTTCTGCAGGAAGCCTTTTCTGACCCCCGAGTCTTGGCCACAAATTCCCTTATGCTCACACGGCACCCTGGGCTGAACTGTCGCTCATTCTGCATCAAGTTGCCTGTTTTCTTGTCTCCCTTGCACTGACTCCAGGACACAGCACTTCGGTCCTATTTACTGTTGTGCCAGCGCCTACCCCAGGGTCTGGCCTATAGCAGCCACTCAAAAAACAGGTATTAAGTGGATGCAAAGTGCTCAGTGTCCACTGGTTTGCATTTAGACATGAAAGCAAAAGGGAAACACAGAAGCGAGGCAATGTATTTAGCTAATGACAACATGCCCAGCTCTCAACTATGCCAGGTCTTCCTAGGATGAGTTTCACTCCAGTATTTAGGCTGAGCCCAATTTAGAGAACAGAAAAATAGTGTCTTTTTTAGGGGGAGGGGGGTCCTTCCCTTTTTACATTTTCTACCCCTTTATCTCTAAAGGCCTGGCAGACTGTTAACATTTTCAGCTTCTCTCTGCACATTGATGAGTGGGAAATTTACGTCTCTATCAGCCCTGAGAAGTAGTAGCATTGCAGGCACACCTTGGGGGTGGTGGGGTTCAGCTCAAGACCACAGAACCTAAGCAAGTATAGCAATAAAGAGAGTCATAATCTCTTTTGCTGGTGGAAGGTCTTGCCTTCAATTTGTGAGAAATTCAACATCTGGAAGCATAGTTAAGTGAAGCTCAATAAAACGAGGTAAACCTGTAATTGCCAATCAAGTTGAATGTATGCACACGGCTATTCACACCAAGCCTTCTGCTGGCCTTCCTGTGTGTCTGAGATGGTGGGGTGCGGGGGAAGGGGAGGGAGAATGGCCAGCGACTCCCCACTGCCCAAAGAAAATTGGGCCCACACAAGGTTCTGACCACTTGCTTTCTTGACCTAAGACATACTTGCCTGTGCAGCCCCAGGATTAGAAGAATGCTTGGAATTCCTGCTGGTTGTTCCCCTCGCCAGAGGAGGGCCTGCAGAGGCTGGCCAGCAGCGGATCTGACATGCCTTGCATTCCTCGTCAGTGCTTAAGCCTTCCGTCTGGTCCTTGCACTCAAGTGATTATAAAATACCTTGAGAATCCAATTACAGTTAAGGATATGATGGCTGGTTCCGTTAGCCTCACTTTCCCATCTCCCCTCCTAGTTCTGCCTTTTCTGGGATCCACCTTCTGACTCTGACAGCCAGAGTCAACTCATGCCTGGGCCTTTCGGGCTGCATAAGCAAATAAGACCTCAGAACCACACAGGTGGAGATGGTGAAATATCAAATGAAAAAGAAAAAAGATAGGACATCAACATAATGTGAAAGCGGCATGAAGCTAGCTATCTATGGACAGTTTAATCTTTCCTATGGGAGCATGTGAGTGTACACATTTATGACACATGTGTGTCCATGGGACATAGAAGTTTGTGCGATGGCTAACGACCTAATTCTTTATTTACCAGATCAGCCTCCCATGAGGGTTTGGTCACTGGAGATTGGGAAGGCCCGGAAATCTATGTTCTGCCATTTCCTTCAGTAGAAGCACAATGGTGCCCCAGGGGAGAGTCTGGGAAGCTCTGAGTCACCTCTGTCTCCTCCTCCACCGGCTCTGCTAACACTCGTTCCCTGGAGAAGCAGCGAAGGAGCTAGCCAACTCCTAGGTGGCCTCATTTTGGGAAGAAGCTATGGGACAGGGAAACAAATTTAAGCATCTGAGAGTGGAGAGGTAGACCAGCTGTCCCTTCAGATGCCCTACTATTTGATTACTGGACAAATGAATACTGAGCAGCTCCTTGATGCCAGGTAGTTCACTGAGCACTGGGGAAACAGAGATGCAAAAATCTAGTGGTTTCTGTAATTGCAGGGGTGCCAGGCCTCCTCACATCCTTCTTTCCTGGGATCTCCTTAATTCTACTCCTGGGGGTCTGCCCACCTAAGCAGCGACAGCAACAAGAAGCATACTCGGGTTCATACTAGTTTCAGGCCAGAATGGGTTCAGTCTTTTTATGTTCAATCCATTTTCCAAAGAGCAACCAAAGATGCCTTGAAAAGGTTCACTCCCAGGCTGAATAACCTCCAATGGCTCCTTGTGGTGCTTAGAATGCGATTCGCACCTCAGTCCAACAGGCCCCTGTGAGAACTGGCCATCCTCCCCATCACTCGCCATCTACAGCTACAATGGCCTCCTCTCACCTTCTCAAGACGCCACACTCATTACCATCCCCTGGACTTGTACTTGCTAAGCCCTCTGCCTGGAACATTCCTCTCCCAAATCTACCTCAGGATGCATGCTGACATTCAGACAAACCATTGCTCCCCAGAGACGCCCTCACTGGCCAGCCTGTGTTCCTGCATTCACTGTCCAATCATCACCCTGTTTCACCTCTGTCCTGGTACCTACCACTGCCTGAATTCACACATACATTTGTTTTACTGGCTCACTGTCTTCCCTAGAAATACAAAGTACACTTCATGAGAGCAGGAGCTTACCTGAGGTTCTTACTCACCCCTGTGACCCCAGCTCCCAGACCTGTGCCTGGACCATGGTAATCTTAAGACTAAACGTAGGATTCTTAAGAAATGTTTGTTGAATGAATGCCTAATCTCCTTCCTTTTCCTCAGGGAAGAATACCTGTGAGATCACAACGCCCAAGTTGCTGGCCACATTTACCAGGATAATTCATACGACACGCTTCTAAAAGAATAAAGAAATCTCTTCCATCTTTGTTTTATGCAATAGCAGCCTCATTTTTCTAGTCAATGCTAAGATTCATCAACTTCTCCAAATGCTATCTGCTATGAAAGCAAGATCCCATTAAAAATGTCTTTAGGAAAAAAAAATTTAAAGAATGTCTTTAAGAGATTTTTATGTAAAGTGATAGGATAAAACCTATACTAACTAACCTCTAGAAAATACAGTTGCTGGTCTTGACTGTGTCATTAACTGTTTGATTTTAAGCAAGGCACCTTGGTTCCCAACCCACGCTCGTTTATGAAATGGGAAATCAGAGTACTCTCACTTACTTAACAGGGTCTATGGGGGACCTAATGAGACAGTGTGCGTGAGAGCATCATGCAAACTAAAGCATGTGTGAATATTAGGAAGGACGAGGCAAACGTTTCCTTGGAATGGGCTTTGCACAGAATGAGGCATAATGTAGATGTCAAAGGCCTGGCATTCCTTGTTTCTTTTGCTCTTTTTTGAGTCCCAAATTGTTAAGGCCTATACCCGAAATTCATCCAGTACTTCAGAAGTGCAGACTGTCTTCCAGAAGAAGCATCTGGAATAGCTAATTTGTTACCGAAGCCAATGATTAAACACACATGATCCCGTGGGGCTGGAAGGCCGGCCATGATTTCCACTCTTCCACTGTGAGTTTGCAGCTATTACCCAGTCAGTCTGTTTTCAGAGTTGGAATTTATAATAAAGATGGCTCAGAACTCTTGGCTACAGAACCCTGAAAGAGAGAGCAATTCTGTCACACGGAACATCTTGCTGCTTGGTTTCCATTAAGGTATCTTGGCTTTCACATAAACTGTCAAGTAAAACTTGGCTTCAAAACACAATGTGAGTAACTTCCTTTGTGGAGGCGCTGACAGCTCAGCTGCGTGTCAGACACACAGCTGTGAGGACTAAGCTCCAAAGGCGATCGCATCCTCTGTGGAAGGGGAGCTGGTACCACCAAGTGCCTTTACTCGAGATCAAGTCAAAGCAAAATTTAGAGATGATCTTTCTGGAAAGTTAACCCCCAAACGTCGATCTACTACATCCCTCTCCACGAGTGTTGGTTTTGGAATTATAAAAGTTTTGGAGGTGCGAAAACATAATTGGAAAACTTTTTTCCCCTGCTTAAAGGGCTAATTGATTTCACAGGTGTTTAATTATCATTTGCAGGGAGATAATACCTTGTAGTGCCATAAAAAATGGATTTAATTTTCAAGTGCTTGCAAAACCATTGCCAAAGCCAAGTTAGAGCTGAAACGAGATGATTATTCTATAAATCAAACACACTGCCTCCTTTCTTTGAAAATTTTAATACTTGGGGATAATTATATCTGACAACCTTGAAACTACACTGAAAAGGATTTTCCTGCCAAGTGCCAAAAGGCACTGGAGCATCTTGGGCAGTCTGGTTCATTAACGGTGACCCAGGCAGCCTCAGGACCTTGTCTGTGGGCTTCCAAGACATGCCAAGGGCAAGGGCATTGGTGTGTGTGTCAGGACACAGAATTCTCCCCTGAGACCCAACAGCCATGCATCCAATAACGTCCACAGGAAAAGAAAGGAGGGGAGGGGAGGGGAGGAAGGAAAGAATCCAACCCACCCTTAGCACAAAAACTGCCTGAAAATAATTGTACTGTCTGAGCCCAAACGGAGAACCTGGAATGTGGCGAGTGAAGGCTTTTCAAGTTGCTCGATGAACGCTTTCCTATCTTATGCTTCAGGCATAATCCTGGTGCTTCTGGTCAAAACAAGTGAGAGAAATCATAACATAAAAAAACTGTTAACACCTGGAAGGCACCACAGAGATCATTCATGGCAAACACCTGGGTGAACAAAGCAAAGCCAGGAGAGGTCAAGTAACTTGCCCAAGATACCTCCACCGGGGGCAAAAAGCAAAATAAAGCCAGTCGGAGTCTAAGTATTTTATGATTTCACTTACATGTGGAATCTAATGAACAAAATAAACTAACAAAATAGAAACGGAGGTATGGATGCAGAGAACAGACAGCTGCCGGAGGGAAGCGGGGTGGGGAGCTGGAAAAGCTGAAGGGATTAAGAAAGAAACCTCACAGACACAGACAACGGTATGATGATCACCAGAGGGAAAGAGGGGTGCATGGAGGGAGGGTGAAGGGGGTGGAAATGGTGATAGAAGGAGACATGATACATTATAGAATTGTGCACCTGAAACAGACAGAATTTTCAGCCTATACCACTCCAATAAATTCAATAAAAATTTAAAAAGTTTTTGATTTTTTTTTTAAAAAGGATAGTTCTGAGCAAGCAGAAAATCAGACAGCTTGAAAATACATTTGGAGTCCCATTCTCATCCAAAATCTAAAAATAAAAGGAGAAATTTTTTAAAGGTTAAAAAACAAAGAGGTTTCATTCTGTCAGAGAGTGGCTATTTCTTCAGCAGAGTCCTGTTTCTGTGGAAGTGCTTAAGCTGCCTTAAATAACCGTATGGGGATTTCATCGGTGCCACGTCTCAGATATTTTTCACCGACTTTTATTCTGAAGCTGCTGAAGTCGTAACATGTTCCATTAGATTAAGTGTGCTTAAATGATTTAAGAGCATGGGGCAATCTGGCTGGGCACACACACACTGTCAGCATTTTTCGTTTCCTTGTGCCTGTGTACAGAGTGCACACTCCTCTAATCACTGTACAATGAGAATTTTCAGCAGGTCAAGTTGGCCTCTGCAGCATGGGTTAAGGTGTTACAAGGCAAGACGCAGTATAATTGGTGCCATTCCTGGACATGGTGTGTGGGTCCTCATAGTCCAAGTCTGGGCCAAAGGCACATGGGCAGAAGAAATAGGGGGAAATGTGGACAGGACGAAGACACATTCATAGGGATCGCCTTGGGGTTGCAAAAGAAACTCCTGCAATCAATAAAAATGATGATAATAATTACAGCGAGCATTTATTGTGAGATTATTACACGCCCAACCCTCTGCAAAGCGTTCATGTCTGTCTGGCCATCTGACCTTCCAACAACCTTATGAGGTAGGTTGTATCATATCTCCTACCTTTCGGAAGAGGAAATTGAGGGTTATACCTAATTTGCCTAAATTCATCTGCTGAGAGGCTGGTGAGATATTGCGCAGTATGCCCACTGCCTCCCTTCTAAAGTGCTTCTTGGAGACGCCCCGTGGAGGTCTTGAGGGACGACGTGAGAACCACTATGGAATCTACTGGGCTGATTTATAGTCCTCCGGCCAGAGACACACCTGGCACCGCACCAGACCTTTTATCTGGCTCTGAGTTAGAGACAACATCCTTCCTGAGGTCAGCCTGGCAGCCGAAGTGTCACCCCCAGGTCCTGGGGAGCAGGCCGAGCACGAGAGAAACAAATGGTTGTTCACTGGCTCTATTTCATCCCGGACAGGACCACTTTTGGGACACAGGAACCTCAAGGCCTTTTCCTAGGAGCCGATAGAATTTTTACTTTCCTAATCCACAATAAGCCCTTCAGTTGCCTAACAAGCTTCGTGGGGGCCTACTATGGGTGCAGGCCCCTGCCATACGAACACAGTAGGGGAGGGATACAAAATAAATACTGTAGGTGACAGTGACGTTTCCTTCCTAGACTCACTTCGTCATCAGTTCATTCGACTAGTAATGCTCATTGTGAACTCCTAAGTACCAGGGTGATGTTGTCAGAGCGGGGAATACACAGTGACGAGAACTCATCGTCATCATCATCATCGAGTTTGTTTACCTTATGGAATTTATAGTCTTATTTGGGAGACTCGTATCAAATAATTAACCATAATAAAATCAACAGCTGTGGAGAATTCCCAGGGAGAGACTGATGGCTCTGTAGGAGCACATGGAAGAGGAATGTGACCTAGGCGGGGGCAGGGGATTAGCTCAGACCCGGGAGGACAGGTTGGGGTAGAGCTGGACTGGAGGCGAGCAGGACTGGGGGTGGAGATGAAATGCTGTGAGCAGGGCTGACAGCAAGCTGTGAAAGCCTCTCATCATGGCCTTGGTGCAAAGGCCATCAAGACATTTAAAGCACATTTGTGCAAGTGAAATACACAGACTACGTACGACCAGTCATCTCAGCAAGTCAAATACATCTCGCTGTGATGTGGACCAGGATGTCACGTAAAAGAAAGGCCAGCGTTTCCTGCTGCCTGGAAAAATGAGTGTGATTAAAGACTGGATGTCAGGGCAGATAAGCACTTTCTCTTAAGCACACTGATCGTATTAGAGCATTCTAGATTCCACACACCTGCTAAGCAATAGCTAACAGGCAACAGACCTTATTTAGCCCAGGTTACAGATAGAAAAGCTGTGGCAGAAAGAAGACTTCACCTCTTGATTAGAGTTGATGAAAGATACTTCCGATTGCTCCAGTTCTTTTTACCTGCTCAACCCCGCACCCCCCCCCCCCGACCCCAGGGACCTGCCAACTCACTTATTTTAGCACTTATTTATAAACCCCTTTTCCTGTTGCTGCACCATTCTCCAGGCTCTGTAGAGATGGTGCTAGTCCCTAAATAATCATGTTTTCACAGTAATTAAAAGCCAAATCCCCAAATCCCTAAATGCTATGAGCAGCTTGAATGCCTGTATTTTGCCCTAACATCAAGCATCTCTTGGGTAAAGAAAAATCATGAGAGAAGAGACTGAAATGACTTAATTGCAGAGAGAAGCAGCCTTACAACGCAGCAGAAGTGGACCTAGAAGAAGCGGGCGGTGGAGCTTGTATTGAGATGGCACGCTAGGGAGGAACCCCAGGGGCCCTGGCTTCTGCCTGTCCTCAAGTACTGCCCGCTGTGGGTCCTGGCCTCGGGCCCGCCAGCCAGGAGAGGCCCTGTGAAGATGTCTTTTTGCCAGAGTGATGAGTCCTTCCCATGGACCTGAACAGTCCTTAAGCTGAGAGGGGTGAAGAGGGAATTTCAGCTATTAAGGCATTAGTTTAAATTGGAGTCAAGAACGAGGGAGATGTCACCACTGGGATTTGTCCAACAGTCGCTGTTTCCATCCCTTTGCCTCCTAGACCAATTTTGGGATTACAGGACCTCCCCCTACCCCAAACCTCCAACACAGCAAATTCAAGATCGGATTGTGAGGCCACGCCAGACCAAACTGCCACCTATACTTTTAAGGCTGCTAATCCCTTAGAAGAAGAATTGGAAGAGAAATTTGGAGGGAAAAAAAATCATATAATATTACAAAACACATCATTTTCCATTCTTTAAATCGAAGTGCTTCCTAGAATAAGAAAACTGATAGTAAGAGTCCAAGAAAGGGCTCTTAGTAGAAAATTTAAAATATACTTACACAATAACACCTTCATGTACAGAAATAACAATAATTATAACAATATAACAAGCACTACAATTTATAGCACACTCTCATGCTAAGCACGCTGCTGACTGCTTTGCACAGAGTCAAACAACATAGGCGGCACAAGCTGAAGTTCCCACTAATACCCCATTTTACAACGGAACCCAGGGGCTGACAGAGGTTCGATAATTTGCCTGGAATTATGCAGCCAGTAAAGAAGGACAATTAGAGTCCAAACATAGTCTGTCTGAACCTGAAGTATGAGAACCGGCGGATTTCACCAGCGTTTGGCACTGGCTGTATTTCCAGAAAAGAGGCCCTGATGAAATCTTTCAAAGACCTGAGCACTGAAATTATGTTGGTGCTTGTTCCAACGGGTAGTTCCAATAAAGCAGGGCCCAGCCTTAACACACAGAACTTACATGTGTGCTGACATGAAAAGGGCTTATTTCTTGGTGTTTCTGATGGTTGTATTCTAGGTAAGTTCGTGTATTTCTCGTCTGGCTTTCTCTCTCTCTCTCCTCGGCTCTGGTGGGACACGAGGCATGTGCTCCGTTGTCTGAAATCATCTTAAGCCGAGAAAACCGAGCCACGCTGCTCGTCCACTCAGTTTACTTGTCACTGTGAAATCCTCTGCTCGTCCATAACCCAGTGATCAAACAGGCAGGCACAAAACCCGTGTTCAAAACCTTCCCCTGGGGACACGGAGCGAGGATTCTTTGGAATAATAATGAGCAAGAATAAGTTAGCAACTACTTAACATGTTTTTAAACCCTACAATTGAGACTGAGTGTACGTAAACTGAATGAAGATCGTTTCGTGTTCTTCTTGCTACTTCTGATGTGGAAATGAGGAGGAGGTAGCACGGACGGAGATTCTCCTGGGCAGATGCGTCAGATGGGTCCTTGTAAAGTATCGCAAGTTAAAAATACAAAATACCCAATGAGGTCACATTCAGGCCTCCGAACACAACAGCAGCCAAGCCGAGCAGAGTGTCAGAAGAGCACCCGCTTAGTCCCCAGACCACAGACGAGCCAGGCACCCTTGCCTAAGTCTACTTACGGCTAGTTTATGGTTTACACAAGGGACCGGGCATGGCAGCTGAGACATAAAATGTTCATTGACAAAGGCACAAGTTTCTCATTAAAGAAAAAAAATTTTTTTCCTAAATAAACCTGCAAATTCTACCTTCTCCCATTTACTTATTGAGCCTTATGGGCAATTTAAGTCCTGATGTGTGTGTGTGTGCAAGGAGAGCAAAGGGATTCTATTTTCTCCCTGAAACCTTTACATTACAAACCCACGATGCCTTAAGAAAGACTGGAAAATCAGTGAGACGCCCATATCTCCTTGAGATATCTTGCACAGACAGAATCCCCCAAAGTGCTGAAGATTTGGTCAATATAATTTACCTAGGTAACACTGATGTTAAATTACAGATTTTAAACTGTGGGCCAGACTGTGAAACTCTTAACTTCAAACTTGCAAAGCCCACAAAACAGCATGTGTGAAACCCTGATGAAAATTTGAGCACTAGAGATGCCCAAAGGTGTGCTGGGTAAGCAAACCATGCTTTACCATTCATTTTCTTGCCAGCAGGAGAACTGTGTGTGATAGAAACCCCAGCACAGCCTCAGCGGTTTTTGAACAGACTGGACTGCCGGCAGTCATTGCACAGGGCATACCATCCATTAAGAGTGCAGCCACCCGATTCGACCAGTAGATGGGGCACATCCACATGGCAAGGTGGGAAAAAATAGTTCCTGCATCCTCCTCCTCAGGTTCCAACCAAAGTCAAAAAGATGCCAAAGGCGAAGGAGTAGGATATATCTCAATTCTAAAAGAGGCATTTGATTATTTCTCCGACTTCTCTTTCTCTCCTATAACAATAAGAGGGTCCGGGACTATAGTGGGATGGGGGGATCACAGACGGCCGGCTCAGACGGAAGAAATGCACTGTCCATACCAATTTGCAATACTCTAGAAAGCACGGCACCCATTGAGTCACTCCCTTATTCTCACTTTGGACCAGCATCACTACTGGATGCTGGCACTGTGCTGGACTGGATGCTGGATCTCAAACAGAAATCAGACGTGCCCTGTGGAGTTCGGTGTCTGCTGTGCTGCGCAGACCCTGAAGAAATGCAAAACGCGTGCGGCTGCCAATCCCAGGGGGGGGGCGCTAGAGAACTGGGGGGCGGGGAGAGGCACTGGAGTGACTGTGGGAAGGAGGTGGCGTCTGAGCAAAGGTGAGGAGGCCAGGAGAGCCCTTTCCCGAGAAGCAGCAACACTGAAACAGCCTGAGGGCTGAGAAGAAGCCTGTTTCCCAAAGAGGGTGTGTGGGAAGAACAACTCAGGAGGCGGGAACCCCGGGTGCAGAGCTCCAGTGCGGGACATTCCTGACACACTCGAGGGCCAAGGGAACGCAAACCAGCCTGGGCGGTGCTGGTGGAGGTGCAGGCAGAGGGAAGGAAGAAGAGTGATAACAGCCTAAGGCACTGGTCTCCTGGGGCAGTGGGCGGCCCAGGCTTTGATGCACATCCATGCCCTTCAGGGGGAAAAACACACAAGTATACAGTGCTAGATGTGCTACATGCTGTTCTTTGATTCCTTACATATATAAGCTTCACTGACTTTTCAGAAGAACCCAAAAGGTAAATACTATTTCTATCATGCCCTTTTTACAGATGAGGAAACAAAGGAACAGAGAGGTTAAGTGACTCACCCACAGTCACACAGCTACTGTGGCAGAGACCAGATCGAAACCCAGCGGTCTGACCTCAAAGCACATGCCTTCTCTTCCACACTGGGACAATTCTCAGGAGCATCTATTATTTCAATATAACTGCCTATATTTTGACACTAGTATCAGTCTGGGCCTTTAAATTTAACAGCATTTCTGTTTTGGTTTGGTTTTGGTGGGTAAGAGAACCGAAGTGGCCCAAATAAGGAAAAACACAATTTGGCACAGGATACGGGCTCGACAGACTGAGATGTCCTGATAATCAAGCACAATTATGTGCCCCGACTCCTGCCAGACACCAGCTTCCTCATGAGTCTGAGTTCAGAACACGGGGCCCCCAAGGACCATAAATCAGCACACTAGCCATCTCCACAAAGTTTCAAACAGATGTTCACTGGGCGCCTACTCTCCCAGGCCCCAGATGGCTCCAGACGCTGGTTCCTTCCTCCTGCAGGCCCTCACACCACACTCCAGTGTGCCGGCAACAGCAATGCAGTTCAGGAAGGAGGCTGAGGGGAGCAGCCCCAGGGCAGCCCTTGCAGAAGCCCCCTGGCATTCAGCGGCATTTCAGGTATGCAAAAAAGGGGCCGTAAAATGAGCCGGCATACCTCACCGCCAGCCTTGACTGCCTAGGTCCAACTTTCCAAAAGATGAAGTGGTTTTACACGTGGCAGAAAAATTATCTGCTGCCAGTTAGCCTGAGTCTATAATAATTTATTCCCCACTTTTCCAAAGGCAACAAGTACATAGAATTTGACTAGTGACATAATAGTAAGACAATTCCATAACTATACCATCCTTCCAAAAGCGAAAGAAGCAGCGCTGAAAAGATGATTCCAGCAAAATGTAAAAAGAAAAGCACCAAACCAAAAAAAAAAAAAAAAAACACCCTTAAGTACATGTTCCAAACCAATAGCAAAAACTCAAAATAATAACAATAATAAAATCAGAATTTTAAAAAAATTCCATTCTCTCCTACACTAAGGAACAGGTTCACACATTTTCCTTTCTCCTTAAATTGAAAGCATCCTGGCCATTACCTAGTGATTTATGCACATGGATGATAAGAAACCCTAGAGCACAGAGCAGAGTTTTCAAGCCTTGCATGTTTTTTTTTTAATCTTTACTGTGTTTCTTTCCCCGTTACCATTTAGTCCCCCTATACGCCCCTCCCTCCAAGCCTTGCATGTCTTTTTTTTTTTTTTAGGGCAGTCTAGAGATTCCCTACTTTCCTCTCTCTTATCCAAAAATACAAGGGCTCTTCAAAAAAAGTGGAAGCTAGGGCTTCTTTTAAGATTCTATGCCTCTAGCATTCGTGTATCTGCATAAAAGATCAATTACCTCATCTGAGAGGAAGAATGAACAGTGGAGATGTGCCTGTAAACCCTGGGGCAGACGTTGTTGATTTTGTTGGCCTCCCTTGTAAATTGCACTCCCTGCATATCAGACTTTTCTGGAAGGCCAGAGGCTCCGATGAACCTCCTTTACCCCACAGCAGTGACCGAGAGTGGTCTGTCAGATCACTGTTCATTCCGTGGTGGGTAGGCTTCATGATGCCAGAGTGAGAACAATGTCAGATGGGCTTACTTAGAAACGACTCCTTTTTGTCCCACTTTATGGAAACTTTCTCTAACTCCTGCATCCCTCTCAGACCCTAGGCGGCCAGAGCATTTCACACCCAGTGTTCCTTGTCGACCACATTCTGCAGACGGAGATAATTATGGGGAAGGTTATTTATTTCTGACTGTCAAAACTCACAGCAAGGCTTACTAGGAGAAGGCATTTGAAATTTATCCTATCCAGAGATGATGGCACACATGGAATATGTAGAAATGCATTTGCACTGACAAATGTTTACGCTGAGTCATAATGCTTTAATTTACCTCCGTGGGGGGTGGGGGTAATGCAAGGGGGGGTAGGCATTAGAAGAGGGTAGTATAGCTTATTATTCCATGCAGTTCCCTTTCCTTACGTAAAAACCAAATGTATAAAATGTTAAGTCCTTTCCAACGGAAAATTATTTAAAAGATGTTATTTAATGATAAAATGTAACTTTCAATTAAGCAGAGACCTTATCTCAAGGAGGGTTGATGAAGAACCTGAAACGGAGGGAGATGAAGTGGTTGCCGAGTCACAGAGCTGGTGAGGAGCATCTCTGGGACTCGGCTCAGGGCCAGAGCGCAAACGTACCTGCCGCGTGCCCAGCCAGCCAACTGAACAGATGGGGTACAATCAGTCCTGCCCACCCCTTAGAAATGCCCAGAGAACCAACTCAGCCCAGAGGGAACAAGTGCTGGCGCAGGCCAGCTTTCAGGTACAGAGGGTACTTATTTACTCAGGGACCAGCTATGAGTCAAAGTTCCATAAACCCATCCTTGTATCCTTTTTTGGGTATCTCTCAAGAGCACAGGATTAGCCATTCTTGGAGATGATTCTGTGGGCTGGCATAAGTTTTTGTGGGTCGGTAGATCTTTTCTGGAACTATTTCTAGGCTGTATGAATCGTTGTCTAGGAATTTGTTTCCTTGGCCTTCCAAAACATGAAGTGCATTTTGCTTTGTTCACAGATAACTTCCCTTGTTACTACCGTTGGCAATGAAGCCAATGCTAAAAACACAAAATGACCGTGAAAATGTCCCAAGTCTGACGTCAAAGGACATTGAGTTTACTTTCCTTACCCCTAATTCATTCCTTGTTTAAAAGGAAGCTTGGGGAAATTTATAGCCCAGGAAGATTCGAGTGGGGGGGGGGGTGTTACTTAAATGCAAAATCACTCCTAGTGTGTGTGTGTGTGAGTGCGCGTGCGCACGTAGTGGGGGTGGGGAGTTGAAAGAAGGGAGAGGAAGGAAATGTCCATCTCCATGGGCAATTCAATTTTGGCTGCTCCATGGAGACAAACCAATTAGTATGGAATGTCAAGGTGTTTTGTATGAATTGGCCACCTGCCCATTATGAATTGGAATGGGATTAACCAGCTCATTCCAAACACTCCACCAACAGCAAATGGTCATAAAATAATGATTTTCAGTCACGGACATCCTGGCTGGATCACAGACTTGGAGGTAAAAAGGCTTAATAATCTCCTAACACCACTTTTTAGAGAGACTTCCCCTAAACACATCTTTTTGTCTTTCTGTTTTCTGTTTCTCTCAGCTTTAATTTTTTAAGAAGCTGGCATGCTAATTAGGAGGCTGTATGTTCTTTGGAACATACACACACTGGTACCCATCAACCCACTAGCCTATTAATAAACCATTTATACACTCCAGCACATAAATCTGCTGGTCTCCTACCCTTGCAGTCCTCAAAGCCCCACAGGGAAACACATGACTATCCAATTTGCAAGTTTAATTCAGCCTAAGGTTCTAAAAACAGTCCACCTCCAAGAGAAGAGCTTGGGCTCAAGATTGAGGAATTTCGCACGTGACCAATGCCATTAGCCCGTTTAATTATTTGTCTCAACTTCTATAAATGAACTTTTCCTTTGTTTCACACACCCAGTCCATACTTCATATTCCAGGCTCAGGGACTTGGCTCCAGGGGCCACCGTGAGCCTACAGCATCTCTGCGCATTCAAATGGAGCCCCTGCCGAGAAGACAGTCCGAGGTGGATTTCAGCCCAAAGAACACCTGGCGTCCCTGTGGGTTCCTATATCGTAATACTACTACCTTCCTTCCCAGCACTCATTTCCCTTCTGGGAGCTACCCAGTCCCTTTGGTGTGGGTGGGACTGATCCCCACTCCCAGCCTTAAGGGCAGCATGTGATCTAACAGTAAGCCATCAATCGTCACATTGCCCAGGCCCCAGTTTTTTCAGGTGTGGTGCTGGGACTCCTTTAATCAATGTAGCTGCTTCCTCTGGTCAGGTTCTTTTAGCCAATGTTGGTAACGTCTACAGTAGAGGTGGGAAGAAACTGTATACATCCTCCCATACATCCTCACTTCCCAGTGGTGTGTTACAATGAAAACATCGTCTCAGGACAAACTCTGGATTCCTGCCAAAACCCTAGCCCAGGAAGCAGACCGCGCTAAAGCTGAGGTGAGTAGCCAATGGTCTGCCCCTAAACTTCCTCCACTCACCGGCCCACGGGCCCTCAGGACCTCCCCAGTGTCAAGTGCCTGCTGCAGACTCTCTCCGTGTCCAACTCTGTGACCCCTGCTGCGTGTGTTCTGCCTTGTGAGCTGGACCTCCTGCCAGCACCCCAAGGCCCTCACCCCAAGTCTGCTCCACTCCGCTTGGTAAGGCTCCCCCCGCAGCCCAGGCCCTCCTGTCTGCTCGGTGAACCCACATTGACTTGTCTACACCTGCCTCCACATTCACAATGGACCAGAGCTCAACGAAAGGAACCCAACCTGAATGCACAGTATTCAAACAGAAATTCCAACAGACAAAGGAGTTTGACCTTGCTCATGAAAAGCAGGGCACCTCTTTAACCCAGAGGGTGGGAGGGATGAGCTGTAAGTTCCTATGAAGTTGATTACCAGGAACTTCTGATCCTCTAAAACACAGGTGGCAAACACAAGGTCCATGGACCGAATCTGGTCATCCACCTTGTTTTATCCGGCCCAGCACCTTGTTTCTTCCCGGTGGCAGCGCCGAGCTTAACTGTTAAGGAGTAGTTACATGTATACAGTCCTGAAATTACATTCAGCCTTTTGAAGGCAACCACGAGGCTGATGTGGCCCCTGGTGAAAATGAGTATGACACCCCTGCTCCAAAACATCTACCTCATAAGCCATGCCTAGAAATTAAAATAAAGCAAACCTAGTAAATTTGTTTTGTTTGGTTTGGTTTGGTTTTCTGACAATATCAGCCTTTGCTGAAGGAGAGCATGCAGGAACAAAGTCCATTTTTAATGTAACATTTCATTTCACGGTATTCCTATCTTAATGCCCAACTTAAAACCTAGCTTATAGTTTTCTGATTTTAAAACAATCCTACCTGATTAAGCTACATTTCAATGGATTCTGTTTAGTAAAGGAAGGTGGAATTTACATTCTTTTCTCATAAATATTTATTTTCCTCACATGAAAAGAAACAAATACATATATTTTTTCCTCCTAGAAATAAGGTTCTGCTAGGAGAATAGTGCTTTTAATAATGTAGTTCTAAGAAGAGCAAATCAAATATGAGTCCTTTAGATTATAAACTATTAGTTTTTTTTAAAGATTTAGCAAAAAACTCCTTTATCTTGGGAGACAAAGCAAGAAAATAGAACGCAGTGACACAGCTACCCTTCTTGCAAGAATCAGCGGCGCCCGAGCTCACAGCATGCCTGATTTCAAATGAGACGATCATTTCTGTACTTTTAAGGCTTTGTCTTTTCCTTGAAAACAAAATAAGATTTAGGAAATGAAAAGGCTTTGTTTAACGGTGACCCAACTCTTCACAAATCACATCTGTGATGGCTCACTTTTCTCAACACAGAAGCAAAACTCAATCTAAGGAAATGAGTTGAGACCGCGTGACAGAGCTCTCCAAGCTCCAGGTAAAAAGGGACACACAGCCTCATTAAAAATCCATCTCCAGCCCCTCAGGCTCCCCTAGGACTCTGCAGGTGTGGGTGCCTTTTATTCGAACATCTGGGCATCTGCTCGCCTTCACTGCTTGCTGCCAGTCTGTTTCTTGCTACGGGTTTTGTCAACGTAGTTGACACAGAGGTGTCCTCTAGGAGCGGACAATCCATGTAACAAGTGGGCAGATAGAGGGTGGAGAGACCGGATGTTGGTATTTATTTACATATTGGACACGCCACTTTGGTTCCGATTCCAAGCACGCTGCCCACGGCCCACAGCAGTCCCCACAGTGGGCCTGCAGACGGTGAGTCCCTACTGCGGCACATGGCTCACTTCTAATCCGTCTTAGGCTCTGTACCTATTTTCCTGCCGTGCAGCTTGTTCTAGAGCGGGCCGCCTGTGTCCATGGCACATGTTAGGAAATATACACCAAGTTTACTGTTCCGCAAAGCATAAAGACAGCAGTGGCCACTGAAAGCTGGGACTATGTCATTCTATTGCGTGCCCAGCATCCATCCCAAGGACCGAGACGGCACACCACAGATGCTTCCTGCGTAAAATGAATGAAGGAGTAGAACAGAATCTACTTCAATGACCCAATTAGAAAAAGCATGCTAGTATTATCAGCAGTACTTATGGAAAGGCCAGCTAAGTATCCATTCTACAGAAGGGTAAAAGCAAGAGTGGGAAAAAGTGTAAAAGGACCAACACTGGCTGATTTTGAACTCCAAGGCCTGAGCTCAAGCCCTGGCTTTGTGTGTGTGTGTGTGTGTGTGTGTGTGTGTTTGTGTGTGTGTGTTTTCATATCACCTATGTGTTACAAGAGTATTTAAAAACATCCCTAATCCACCCGCCTTTAGTTGTAACTGGATCCCCACAGGGTTTCCTGACATAATCAAGAAAGAATAGACTCTAAGAGCGCTTTGATTAGTTTACAGGACAGTTATTTGAAGCGCATGGCACCTTCTGAACAAGCCCCTGTAACGAGTACTCCAAGGCAGAAACGTCTGCCCACTGCCTTATGCATAAATGCAGAGACTGCAATGCCTGGCACCAACTAGAGGACCAAGCAATAGGCAAACTCTTCCTCAGGAAGCTCAGTACGAAGCCCTCACCCTCTGCTCCGTGAGGGGCTTTGGCACACATCTGTTTCAGTTCGGTCCCCTAGAGACGTCTAAAACCTAATTAACCAATTAATTTGCAAATATATTCTAATTTATTCAGGGCAGATTTTCCTGGGTGTTGGATGATCTGACAGCGGACCATATGCAGTACACAAGAGCAGGACCTCACTGAGACGCCACGGGTTACCCCAATGCCAGATTGACTATGCACAGGCCGGCCGGCACGAATTCCATTCCCGGATGAGAAAATGCGTCGGCACTTTGTCCATCCTGATTAGTCTGCATGTGTTTGGGGGAAGCCTTGCTAAATACAGCTGTGTGAGCAGAGGGGTGAGAAACCACACTCAAGCATGTTTCCTGCAAGTGCTTCCATGGTGTAGGTACCCTAGGGGAGGGCTGGGGTGGGCATGGCTGCCTGGGGCTGAGAAATTGGAGAGAAAGGATAATATGAGGTTGGCCAAAAAGTCCATTTGTTTTTTTTCCCCTGCATGATGGTTCCAGCAGCACTCAGTTGTCTTTAACTTCATTTGAAACAATTTTGTTAGATTGTATTGCCACAGCTGTCCTATTCGCCTGCATTTAAGAAAACACTCATCAAAATTGGTGAATTTTTGTGCAGCCATTTTCACATTGAAGATGGAAGAAAATAAGCAACCTTTCAGCATATTATGCTTTATTTTGTCAAGAAAGGTAAAAACACAACTGAAACGCAAAAAAAAGATTGGTGCAGTGTATGGAGAAGGTGCTGTGGCTGATCCAACATGTCAAATGTGGTCTGCGAAGTTTCATGCTGGAGAGTTCTCACTGGACGATGATGCTCCAGGGTCAGGTAGATGAAGTTGATGGTGATCAAATCAAGCCATAAACTGGGAACAATCAATGTTATACCACGTGGGAGACAGCCGACATATTCAAAATATCTGAATCAATAAGTTACTGGTGAAAATGAAAAATATGTTTTTTATATTTTACGGGAAAAAAACAAATGGACTTGTTGGACAACCCAATATGACAAGTTATTTGTCTTAATCTGTCTTCCTGGGGTGGAAGGAGGGAACTTTAAGTTACCGGGAGAAGTGTGCACTGTCACACTGGGAATTACTGTTGTTAATTTGCATGCAGAACTCTGTTCTATAACAAAGCAGCCACAGCAGGTAACATTGTTTACTCAGACAATCAAGTTAATTTACGGAACTTGTGGATTAAAAAAAAAGATAGAATGTTCTTAATTACTACATCACAATGTTTTATTCAGCTCAAAGACTGTATAGCTACAGATAACAATTGAGAATAACACTATCAAATGTTACAGAGATTACCTAATTTACCAAAGGAAGAGTAGCTCAATGCACATTTTGCTACCAAAAACTATGGAGGGTGGATTTTAATGTTTACAATGAAAAGCTTAGATAGCTGCTAATTGTGCAGGATTAAAAGAAAAGCTGAATTTTTGATATTATTCCGTTCAAAAGATAAACTATTATTTTCAATATTAGCAATATGGTAAAGGAAGAAATGGTAATATCATACATATTATATGATGCAGTTTGGTATCTACTTGCCATAATATAAATTCTAGAATTTGCTCAGTTTCTCTGATCTCTATACACACGCAAATCAAAAACTGAGAACATGAAAAAAACTAAAAATAAATGCACATCCAGTTTAGGGTTGAGGAAGCCAAGACAAAGTTTCACATAACAGACTCTGAATTCTCTATAACAAGGAATCAGGAGAAGTTAAAGAGGGAGGGTCTTAGAGTTTGTACAGGAAATGCTTGGATTGGTCAGTTCAGACTAGTTCCCCGAAAGAGCACCCCTTCTTTCAGTGCAAAAATCCTTTTAAAGGTAAAATGAAATGGGAATGGATTAAGAAACTAGGTGAAATTAGCAAGCACACCTGCGACCGAAACTGACCAATCCCCCGCTCTGCAGGAGAGAATTAAAGTGGTACACATCTCGGTGTGCACGCCCATAGGACAGGAGCGATTTCTGACACTGACGCAGGTAACACTCTTCAATACTCAAGAGAGTCAGCTGGTATTTATTCCTGGTTTTCATTTCTGGTGTGTTTCTTTGTGTAGAATGCCACCAAACCACCCACTATGACTACTGTCCTCTGTCTTGAAAGACAGGTGGTGGGACAAATACAAGAACATGAGGTGGCCTGGGGGAATTTTTCAGGTATCTCTGTTACCCAAGACACCTCAATCCTCTTTATGCTTACAAGCCTCGGCATCAGTTTAAGTGTAAATCGGCAGGTGAGTCCGGTTTGTTCTAACCATGAGGAATTCCTAGATTTTAAACAATCATTTCTTTTTAACGTATAAATGAGCAGAGAGGTACGAAATGGTTTTGCTAGATTATTTAATAATGGATGATTATGAATGGCTATTTTCAATGTGTTTGACATTTACCTTTCAATACCGTTCCCGCTACATCTTTAAAATAGCAACTTGATCCTCTTTCCCCAACTATCCTGGGTTAATTAGCTAAGTGGCTATAATATAGTCCTATCAATTGATCTGCACCTCTCTCATTCATGTGTCCAGAAAACTGTAGGCAGAGCCTCACTGACAACATGAACGTCAAACGGTCTCTCGTTCAAACGGATTCCAATACAGACGATCACAGAAACTAGTAAATATGTTCCTTTTCCATCTTTCTTAGCATCAAGTCCAAGTGACTGTATTTTTTAAACCTACCCAGTTTTTCCTAACATTGCTTCATTTTCTGAATTCCTTCTTTCCGAGGGCCCATTAGGATCTCCTACAGTAGGGTTCACCAGCTATTGTTTCTACACATAGAAGCTGCAAGAGGGAAAGATGTTAATCCGCAGCTTGAGGAAAAACTAGTGTTAAGATGTTGGCCAGGTTTTCTACGTAGTACGAGACATCTGAAGGCAACAGAAATGGTGGCATTCTTCTGTGTGCTTTGTTTTTGTTTTTTATTAATTTGGGGGGGACGGGGGTAAAGAAACATCAATTTGTTGTTTTACTTATTGATGCATTCGTTGGTTGCTTCTTGTAATGTGCCCTGACCAAGGATTGAACCTACAGCCTTGGTGTATCAGCATGGTTCTCTAAGCAACTGAACCACCTGGCCAAGGCCTCTATGGACTGATATTAAGGCTGGGGATCACCTGCCTAGTAGGAATGGTAAAGGCTGGGGATGGAGAAGGAAGAAGCCTCAGTTTCTGGGCCTTCCAGCCTTCTGTTTCTAAAGCAACAGCTGTGATTTCAGAGCCCTGACTACTAATTGCATGGGCAAAAGGGTCGGAGGCAATGTTCCAACTGTGTTCAAATGACTTGTCAGGGCCGCCCTTTTATTTGCTATATTCTCACAATGCTTACGTGGGCCAAAGAATCAGTTGTCAAGTTCCACCTTTGTGGGGGAAGGATTGAGGGGAGGAGAAAAAGGTACAGGAAAGGATACAGGGGCTCCTCCACTTACAATGGGGATACATCCCAATAAACTCATCCTAAGTTGAAAATTTTGTGAGTCAGCAATGCATCTATTGCACTTGCATAGCTTAGCCTAGCCCACCTTCAACGTGCTCAGAACCCTTACGTCAGCCTACACCTGGGCAACTCGTCCAACACGAAGAACACACTGTAGGGCACCTGTTGACTCTCTTGACCATGTGGCTGCTAGGGAGCTGTGACTGGCTGCCACTGCCCAGCATCATGAGAGAGTCTCGTGCCGCATAGTGCTACCCCGGGAAAGGATGAAAACTCAAAGAATGGCTTCTACTGGATGTGTATTGCTTCTGTACCATTGTAAAGTCTAAAGATCATGAGCAGAACCACTGCAAGTCTGGGGCTGTCTGCTTAGCGGGGAATTGAGGAAACACATATCAGGGCCCAGGACTCCAGGTTTCCAGCTCGACAAATGCCCAGCTGGCCTTTCCTCCCACACAAGCCAGGGACAGGGGGCTGCATCAAGCTCTAAATTCCACCTCTCAGGCAGCAAAGAGGGCAGCTGCTGAGTGTAAAGAGAGATGCTGAAAATGATAAGCACCTAACCGAAGCTTTCATTAGAACATAAACAATTAAATTCATCCCACAAATATTCTTAACACCAATTGGGGCCAGGCCCTCGGCTACATGCCCACTCTGCAGAGATGAATAATATTCAGGCCTTGGCCTAGAGGAGCTAAGAGTTAATCAAAGAGCAGCAATAAAGGGTGATAAACACTTCTTGCTGGAAATGTACTCAGGGTTTATCAGGGTGCTCCGAGATACAGGAGCCTCTTATTCACCAGGGGCGCATCCAGAGGAAGTGTCACTTGAGATAAATTTTAAAGAATGATAGGATTGTTGGGATAGAGGAAGGAGGGATGCAGGGGCCCTGGAAAACACCTGGACTCGCAGGAGTAAAAGCAAAGAGAGTACAAAAGAAGTGGGAACTTGGCAACGGAAACAGGCAGAAGCACCAAGCAATTTTTTCCAGAAACATTCAAATCCATTTTAAAAGCTACTAGATCCTAGACCCAGGCTAGGGATAGATCCTTAAAAAGCTTCTTTTTTAAAACATCCCACACATACTGTCCAACAGGAATTTCAAGAAGAGCATTCCATTGCTTGCTGCTAAAGTAGAGTTTGAATTATTTGCCATTTGTTAAAAGTAATTTTCTATCTGCTAGTAGGTATAAGGATGATGATGATGTTGATGATGATGATGATGATGATGATGATGATGATAAAAATGTGGGCCACTGTGAAGCATCTAATTGCAAAGGCTCTTAACATTTGAATCTGTCTGAGTCTCTTTCCTGATACCACACCCAACAGGCAGAGACTGAACCAACACAAAATTAAACAGTCCCTGATCACCAGTAATTGGAGATCCAATTGCCCATTCATCATTCATTCTTCATGGAACAACTATCAGTACACATTAAGTCGCAGGCGCTGTTCTAAGGTACTAGAACTACAGCAATAAAAAACCAAAAAATCCACGAGACATTCTCACACCGGACAGTCACGGAGATTGAAGCTCCTTGGCTGTGGGGATGGGGATGACATTGGAATAAGGAAACAGGACGGCCAGTCCCGAGCCTGCTTTTTTGCACACAGAACTCCCGCACGTGCCTAAACTTAACAGGACTCAGCGCACGTCACAAGGGCCTGACTTAGCCAGCCCTGATGACTGAGTGAATTGGAGACCCTGCACCTTAATTTCCGTCTCTTTGGTGCACTGTTCTCCTTTTGGTTGTGTCACCTTTGCCCGGCACAGACATCAACATTCACCATGACCAGAGGCGACGGTAGCTGAAATGGCTAGGCCTTCACTGGCCTCATCAGCGAAGACCAATGAATTAATGAGGCACTAGGTGGAGGGCTTCACAGGTGGACCCACTGCCCCTGGAAAAGCCCCAGGGTGGGGAGGGGAAGCAGGCCCCAGGCAACGCCACGCGAGCCCTCCCTGGTCAGTGCAGGGCCTCCCTGGCCGGACTCGATCACACGGAGACTTGGTGTCCCCACTGCAGCACAACAACGGCGAAGCTGAGGTGAGAAAAAGTAATTAGGTCTCAAATCTGCATTAGAACGCTTTTCGCAGGGTTTTGTTCTCGACTCGGAAAACTGTTCCCACAAGGTCTATTTTTAAGCATTTTATTTTAAAGAGATCAGAAACCTTTTCATGTTGAAATTGCTCAGTGGGAAATTTCCGAGTAATGCTGCTTAAAACCAGCCTCAGGATGACAAAGCAGAGGAAACGAGTGGGTGCTCTAAGTCTGGGGAACTACAACCACCCCTCCCCCTCACATCAGGGGCCTGGCTCAGGAAGGCCGTGGATATAATATGGTGCCAGTTACTTTGGGACCCAAGCTGGTTATCAGGATGCTGAAATCAAGCAGAATTTCATACTTGGGGAACATACTAGTTCATACACACTTTTTCTTTTCAACTTCAAATTTTAACTGTTTTCCCCCAAATAAGGCAAAGGCAATATTTCACATAATTGATGGCATCTTGGTTATGACAAACAGGTTATTTAACCTTGTGGTGTCCATTAATTTATTAAGAGAAATAAATATTCAATCTGTTAACCAGAATCTGATGTTCTATTATAGGCTCAGAAACACAGTGAAGGAAGGTGATTACTCCGACTCTGTACTTCATTAGACTCAAATCAGAAGAGAAACCCACTGGACGTAACTGGCACAGTTCGTTCACTCGCCAGACGTTCGGTGAGCATCACCTGTGCGGTGTGCAGGCGCTTAAGTGACATCACTGAAAGCGAACTCCTGCCCACATGGAGCCTTTATCCTACTCTAGCATTAAACACACAAACCGTAGTCTAGAAATTAGGTGTCCCAGCTTACGTGTGGCCAGGTTGCTGTCAGTTTAAAGTCTCTCAAAGGGTTAATTTGCAGAGAATCACTACAGACATAAAAAACCCAATGTTCTAAATGCCATTGGCTCAAAGTCCTCCCCTTCCTCCCACAATCACATAAGTCCAGGTTTCCAGTCTTTCAGTGGTTCCATTCTGGAACCAGAGAACTATGAACAGGCACTACAGTACGGTAAATGTGGCAGCCAGTCAGCTTCAGCTAAGTAACAAATTTTAAAAGCTACTAGAGCTGCCGTAACAAATGACTCCAGCATCTAGATCCATGTCTTTCCATGACATGACTATCCTGTGTCGGCTGTGGGCTAGGCTACTCAACTTCTCTGTGGGACCCAGGATACAGGGTGGCTTGCCTAGAGGACATATTGCCTTCAGGGAAGAAGGAACAGAGAGAGTGACGGCCATTCAACGACTCAAAGGTTTTCCTCCTAAGTGGTACAAACGACTTGTGTTCACATTTCATTGGCCAAAGCAGGTAACACAGAGGTCAATAGAGCAAGAACACATTGTCATCCCATAGGCAGAAGTGGTGGCTCAAACAGCAGCCAATGATGAGTAGGTCACGGCATTCCTCAGAGTGCAGGTACCAGAAAAGTGCAGGAAATATTTCCAAACCTTCAATTCCCCCAAACTTGTGATTACTATTAAATTGTGACCAAAACTTCTGAAGGGAAATAACTCCCTTTCACATCATAATTCCTCACCAGACCAGAAGCACACAGGATGCAGAATGAAACAAAAACAAAGCCAGGAGAAGTTCGAGGAGATTAATTTTTCCTTCTGCGGTTAGACGTCAAACAATTCCTTTTCCCCCTCAATCACTCCTCTCCACATGAAGGAAAAGGAACTCCAGAAATTACAGTGTGGAAGACTGCATTTTACCTTGCAGCTAGTAAATTCTTCCTGAGAGCTGCCGATCCTTATGCTGCTCGGCGAAAGGAAGCAGGCTGGGGTAACAAAACCCTCTTGAATTTTTGCTCTGCAGCAATTAGATGGAATTATAATGCTGGAAAGACACACCTTACTGATTCAAAAGGGCATCCCAGACCTCCCAGTTTCTTAGCAACATGCCAAAGAATAAGCTTCAGGATTCCACCGCCCCAGTTCGTGTCCAGCAGGAACGTTTTTTATGCTGACTTCAGTTACAGTAAGGCTCAGCAACGGTCATCCTATGACACTGAAGATGCCCAGTCTGTACAGCTGTTGGCCCTGAGATGGTGTTCTCTTAGCCACTCTGGAGACTAAGAGCCTACCCCTTGTGATTAAAAATTCATAATCCATATAGGTGTTTACCGGGCAACTCCTCCAACTTTTCTACATATTTGAAAATTTACAAGTGTTACTTTATAAATAAAATATCGGGGATAAATCTTTAATAAGCCCAGAATTGAATCAGCCTTTAAACTCCAAGAGCAAAAGATCTGCAGGCACGATCATAAGTGAAGTTCTCTTGCCATGGGGGAAGAGTTGATAAGCCTTAGGAACTTAAACAATTAGTGCCATGCTACCAGCAAATTTGGCCCGAATGAGTGTATTCATCAAACATACAAGGCATTCATCCAAAGAGCATCTTAAGTCACGACATGTATCTAGAACTATACCAGTTCCAGGTTCATTTGCTAGAAGTCAACATGGGGAATTGGTCCAAACAATGAATGGCCGATTCACCAAAGAGAGCCTCGTGAAGGGATGGTTTTCTGCATTCACCAGATTTATGAACAACTTGTTTTTTAAAACTATTTAAAACTATTTATGGAGTTTGCAGTAGATTGTGTATGACAGATGGGGTAAGCTTAAAAACTTGGTGAGATTTCTAAAGTTAGTGAAAAGTTTCCATTTTATCTTCATAGTATTAAAGGAATGGTCAGTTCATCAAAAGCTACAAATGATTTCGTTTTCTTGCAAATGTCTAATATCTAGAAAACATGTTCCATAATTTAAATAACTCCATAAAATATATATTTTAAAGTATATATTGCTTTGTTTTGATTGTTATTGGAGTCTTTTGGTTGGTTGGTTTTATTGGCATTTTAACCATTTCAGGAACCTTTTTTCTTATGAACCCAAGCTTTCAAGTTTTGAATTTTCCTTGTCTTGAATTAAGTGAGGTATTTAGGGACATATCTTTCTTACTGAATATGACCACCTAGTAGAAACTAAATGCAGATTACTAGAACGCACACTCATCAAGAACAAGAATATTATGGACTAGCTCAGGGGCAGCAGACTATGGGTCACATGTTGCTTGTTTGTATAAGTCAAGTTTCATTAGAACACAGCCAATATTTATTTATGTACTGCTATGGCTGCTATGGTGCAAAATGGTGGCAGAGCTGAACAGCTGCAACAGAAACTGCAAGTCCTGCAAAGCCTAAAATATTTATCTGGAACTTCAAAGAAAAAGTTTGTCATTTATAGTCTAGTTCATTACTGTATCCATAGCTCCTGGAACAATGACTAGCTGACTGGGGGAGGGAGGAGCCCTCTGTGAACACTAGTTGAATGAATGTGTGACTCTTGTTTTTCAGTGCAAGCTGGCCAGCATTTACCGCTCATTTCAGTGTCCACTGTCTTACAACCGCATGGCCTAGTGAGGGGCGCTCGTTCTTCCTGGTGACATGGAAGTTAAGCAGGAGGAGTCAACTGGTAGACCAAACCGCTTCTATGGTCCCAGGACAGAGGCTAACCTTAATGCGGTCAGTTGGTCTGAAGCAATGTAGAAACCAACCCACGCTGCTGTGAAGACTGCACTGGGGAATGCCAAACACAACTAGGCTGGCCCGTCTCTAAAAACCCAAGTCACTGCTTGTCAGTGAAAAAAAAGAAATGAAAACAGAGGTTGGCCAATATTTCTTTCCTCTTATAAAGGTTGGCAGTGATTTTGTGGTCACAGTGACGAGCTGCCCTAAAAAGAAGGAAACCACAAGACCACGCCCATTGCCTCTCCCAAGCTACAGTTGCTGCTGCACCCAAGGAATGCATCTTCTTCCAGAGAAGACGACAGTCCTTGGGTCTGCCCTGGCATAAAGCAACTTCCACAAAGTTACTCTGTTGGGAAAGACTATTAAGAAGTCAAGAGTGACAAATCTAATGGGATTCTTTTTTGCTAGTTTACACTTATCTGAACACTAACACCTATTAAGAAAACTGTAACCAGACAAAACCAAGTGATTTGGATTTTTATTGCTGCTATTTATTTATTTTAAATTGCAAATGACAGATCTGATTGTTGCAGAGCGGAGAAGATGTCTAGTGGCCAACTTTAATTTCCTAGTGTCTTAATGTCCCTGCTATGAAAACCCTCCACCCCAGTTAATACTCAGTTCCACCAATTCCCAACTAGCCTCAGTAAAACCACCAGCATAGAATAAGAACATAACTGTGCTGTATGCCCACTCATTCCTTCAAAGCAGGGTCACTTAATTAGTCCTCAGTACCTAGCACTGTGCTAGGTGCTTTGGGTATAAAAACATGAGCCCTCTTGGATGTGGCACACTTGGTTGGAACAGCATTCTATAAACTGAAAGGTCACAGATTCGATTCCTGGTCAGGGTACACATCTGAGTTTCAGGTTTGGTCCCCAGTTGGGGCACATACCAGGGGCAACTGTTCAATATTTCTCTCTCACATTGATGTTTCTCTCCATCTCTCTCCCCCTCCTTGCCCCTCTCTCTAAAATCAATAAGCATGTCCTTGTGTGAAGATTACATGCACACACATACACACATATATAATATGGTATGGCATTATACTTTTGCTTAAAGAGGTTTTGCTATTCAGTTTAGAAAGCCCTAAGCCTTTGAAATACCAAAGACTAAAAAAAGAAAGAAAGCAATGAAGATAAAAATATTGTTAACATTTAATATACAAGGTGGGGCAAAAGTAGGTTTACAGTTGTCCATATGGAAAATAATACAATTAGCAAATAATAATACAAGAATAAACCACGTTTAGCATACTTGCCCTGGGTGATGAAGGCTCTTAACCCTGTTAACCTACCCCAGATGTACGTGTGTTGTCCTCAATCACAGAAATATGATTCTGAATTTTCCTTGTAAGTACTGCAGCATCTGAAAGTGGCCCAGGCCACCCAAAACTGGGGGGGGGGGGGGTGGCACGGGGGGCGGCCCGGAGCGTGGAATCACCTTTTAAGGTCCCATTTTTGGGGCATCATCTCTTGATCAACTTCTACTTTGTTTATAAACTTTTTAGCCTCTGTGCTGCAATTTCTAAGATTACAACGTCTTCCAAATAATCCCAGGAACCACTCTTCACCAGCCCCAGGGGGTGCTGCCAGTGAAAATGGCACTAAGAGCCCATCAAAATCATCAGGGCTGCGGAACACCCGTTACCAATTCCAACAGTGTGGAGCTAACCCGAGTCAACTCCCGCTTTCTTCTAAGAAGGCACTTCTTTCTACTGGTACCATTCCACTTCTGGCCTTTCTGAGCCACCTCCTTACCTGCATAGCAGTAGAGCGAGTCCTCAAAGAAGGCTTCCTTCACATCGTTTCATTATAACACTGGTGAGATGCCATGGGAACTTAACTCTTATTTATATTAATTAGCCTAAAGTTGGTTCCGTGACATGTCATCTCACTTAAAGTTGCAGAACCTGTGGATGCGGTTACGTGAGGACTTCCTGTACACAACCACACAGACACAAACCAGAGTGGTCCTCAGGAGAAGTCCCTCTGCCAGGCCGTGGCAGGGAGCTATGGCAGCAGCTTTGTGTGGCTGTCTTTTCAGAGTCCCCAGATCAGCTGGAGCCGAGGCCAGACGCCACTCTAACAGCATGCACAGGTACGCTGCCCTTAGATTCGAATGTACATTTAAACTTTTGAATTATACAGGGTAGTTTCTCTGCAAGGAGGCAGTGATGTTTTCATGCCACTAAGGGGCAAATCTGCTTTCCCTCTTCATGGCCGTGAGCTTTTCACCCTCTCAGCCAGCTTGTGAGGAGCACTGGGAATGTGAGGAGGGCTGGAGGGAGGGGGAAGGAAGTCTTTTTTTCCTGTGTCTTCAAAGAGACTCAAGAGCTTCTACTTGTGGAAGTAGAGGTTAATAAGTGACTCTAATTGAAAAATGGCCATACACCTGAAACAAGATTCTGCTCTGAAAATTCCTTAAATCTGCTTAAGCATGAAAGGAATAAAACTAAATATTATCACAGTTCCCGCTCCCTTTTCCACCCCATTCCTTAGCATCCGTCACTCAGTACTAGACAGAAGGAAGACAAAGAGGAGTCTCAGATTCCCAAGAGCCCCCGAAGGAAAGTAAATGGGGAGAGGGATTCTCCTTGGGATCACTGCTTGGTGAAGAGTGAAATCAGCCCCCAGTCGAGCCTGCACCCATGTCCCCTGCCATTGGCATCAGCACCTACTTGGAGGCGGCAGAAGCAGATGAGTGTTTTTCCTCAGTGTGATCATGAACAAAGCCAAATGGACAAGGACAGTCAGCTTCACACCACCTGGATTAAGCATGTCTTTTTATTCTGGGGCTTTTGACATCAGGCGCCTGGCTGATACTGCAGGGGCACTGTTCTCAGAGCTGGCTGATTCCTAGACAGAGTAAACCAACCAGTCCCGAGCTCACCTCCCAACCACCCTCTGTCAGGCTCTTAGACCCCATGCCGCTACAGCGGTCCCCCTTATCCACAGAGAGCACGTTCCAGTCCCCCAGTGGAGGCGTGAAACCACCAATAGTACTGGACCCCATATATACCATGTACTGAACTGTACACACACACCTGTCCACTGAAAGGAAGCACTGCACAGCCTCTAGTGGGCACACCCGAGTTGCCGGCATCACTACTCTTGTGCTTTGGGGCCATTATTAAGGAAAATACAGGTGACTTACACAAGCGCTGTGATATTGCAAGAGTCGATCTGATGACGGAGGTGGCTACTAAGTGACAAAGGGGCAGGCATATGCTGGACTAGAGGATGGATCCCATCCTGGCCTGGGTGGAGTGGAACAGCACAAGGTTTCATTTCGCCACTCAGAACAGTGCACGATCGAAAATGCGTGAATTGTTTAATTTTGGATTTCCCATTTACTATTTTCAGATCGCTGATGATCACGGGTGACTGCAACCCAGGGATAAGGGGACTCCTGTCTCCCCTGCCCAACCACCCCCGGGCCAGGTACCAGACAACTAGAGACAGATCCTGTGCTCCAGAGCTGCTGAAATCATTCAAATTAGCCAATCCTAGACCTGCCTCATCCTCCCTTCCCACAGAAACCACAATAAAGGCTCTTGGACCAGACTTTCCCTTTGTTCCCTAGGCCTCGTGAGCAAGCGCAGTGGTTAGCTGGATGGCCCTCCGCCCTTGCCCCGTGGGAATTGCCAGTAACAATCTATCTTTTTAACAGCAATCATCTCCTGATCGGTCAGCCTTGCCATACCTGAATAATAATAAAGTCTACATTTTAGAACACCACCCAAGGATGAACAGCCACTAATTACAGTAAACATATCACGCCTCCAATGACAATGTGTCATTAATGTATAAGTCCGCATACTTTCCTTAACAGCATGCTGGAAGTAGCCCCCACAGCCCTAAGTGCTTCTCCGTTCTCTCTGCTGCACTCCAGTGAAATTACCTGAATCCCACGAACACCTAAATATTCACCTGCTGGGTTGCTTTATTAAACAAGCACTTAGGAGAGGGGCTTGTTGGGGAGGGGTGGGCGTGAAACAAGCTATATGCCGCATAATTAATAAAAACTTGCCATTACAGCCATTCTTCTCTCTGCCTTTCCCTCGTAACCACACGGCTCAATTTCCCTTGATTAGCACAGGGATTTAGATTCACTTTTCAAAAAGGGCTAATCAGCTTTAGCTTAAATGGATCCAAAGGCAACACAAAAGTGGCTTCCCAGTTAATAAAGGGTAGGTTGAGTTTCCCCCCCACCCAAGTGCTACATTACAGATGAATCAAAAAAAAAAAGCTACAAATAGTGAATTTTGAAAACATCCAGCTACTACTCGCTACCCAAGGACAGGAAATGGTGTCAAGGCACAGAGCACACATCAATATAGTCTTCAGGCTGAAGAGTTAGCTGATATGATGACCCCCTTCTAACTCATCTCAGTACGGACAGCCTTCGCCACTGGGAAACAGACCAAATCAATCCACACTCACCTTGGGTGCATCCCTACCCAGTGCCGTGCGTACGTGTAAAAGTAAATATTTTAAATAAGTACCAAACAGTGGGAACTTGCCTAGAGATTTCCATGTAAATTAAACAGCAAAATCAAATTATTGTATCAAGTCAATGTTTCTTAATATCTAAACTCTAAAGTTGTTTCGGCAATATTGACATTAGTATTGTCAGTGGAGGAGAAACACTAAAATAGGTTCTTCTCCCCCTGAAAATGAAATGGAACAGAACAGAACAGATCTAGAGTCTCAGCTCTGAGGTGCCCTTACAAGGACACGTGTCGGCCCCTCCTCCGGGTTCAGAAGGATGGCGGACCAGGAAGAGGGAGACAGCAGACTTCTCGGCTCAGAAAGCAGTGCCGGAGTTCTGGACAAGACTCTCACGCCAGCACCCAGGTCCGTCCAGACTCTCCTTCCCGTCCTGGCCCTGGAGTCCGACGGCCACTCACACTCGGAGGGATTCGGGGCTCCCCTTCAATGGCTACATTATGAAAAAAACTTTTTTTTTAATACCTGCCTCATACTTTAATCCAGGTGTGAATACTTGGGGCCTTCCCAACTGCACAACTGCCCAGAAATCCAGAATTGTCGTGGTCGTTTCCAGGGGACATTGGCCCCTTGGCCCTTAACCCAGTGCTGACTGGTAAGTGACGGTGGAGAAGGGGGGAATGGACTTAGAAATCTGAGTCCTCGGGACCTGGTTTCGCAGGCCCGTGAACAGCCGTGTGGCTGTGAACGAATTCAACCACGTGCCTTGCCCCGAGTCTCGGTTTTCCTGTCCGTAGGACGGGCGTAACAATGCGCACCTCATCGGGCTCTGCCGAACTGTGAACGAGATGGCACACGTTTGTTAAATGCCAGGCACACACTATAAAAATGGCAACTACATTACATGAAAAATTATAATTTGTGAGACGCCCTCAAAATACAGTTCTTTTGATGTTTCAGCAATTACATCCCCTTGAGTAGAGTCACTGCCCTGAATTCAGTCTCCGGGCAAGGGCTAGCCCCTAGGAGTTCAGCATTCATATGTTTTCATCTGGGTGGGAGCCTGAATAGAAATACTACCAAGTAGTTCGTCAGTCCATTTGATTCCACAAATATTTGGTAGCTACCCTTCCGTGTCCTCAATACAAAAATGAGTGTGAACACTCCTACCCTTAAAGACAGAGTAGCCGGACTGCTGACATAAGTAAACATTTACTAACTGAATTGCAAGCACCACGACATACGTGGCTGAGTCACCTGCAAATTCGACCAGCACAGGAAGTGTCCAATTCTCTACATCTTAGGGACGGAAACTAGGTATTTACCCCGTCAGTGAGCAAGACCCTGCAGAACCTTCTAGGTCTCTGCTTGGTGCTCCGTTTTCTCATTTTGGCCCACTTTCTCATTGCACTGAAGCTAACCAAACTACTTACGTTCACCTCACTCATTTTGGGGCTGCCTACCCTCTTAGCTCGCTTAAATGGGGAAAGTTATTCACAGGCTTCAATCTCCCTAGTCAGAAACCCCATGCGTTGTATGGCATACAATGCAGGAGAGAGGTTAACATTTTAAGATTAAAAAAAAAAAAAGAACAACTTAGGATCTGAAGTCTGATTGCTAGAGTTTTGTAATTTACTAGCTTGTGACTTTAGGCATGTTTAATCTCTGTGACGCCACTACACATCTATAAAATAGAAATAAAATAAATCATATGGAAGCATGCCACTGATAAAACACTCTTTGCTTAACAGTTCAATCAAAAACATTTCTGTTCATGAAAGTGATCACCTTTGTCTTACCTTTGTAAGACATCTATTGGCTAATAATGCTCTAGATCCATCCATCAGTTAGTTCAGAATGATGGTGATATGACTCTGAGAAATGTCTTTATCCTGCCTTTACAAGGGAAGACTATGCCATAGTTAGTCAATCTTTCAAAAAATATTTTAAGGACTTCCCACTGAACAAAGCATGTTTTAAGGAATGTCTCCAATTCCTTTCTTATCCTTTTCATTCAACAGTTTCTCTCTTTCTCATTTCTTGTCTGACTTCTCTTTTTGATCGAATATCCACAATTTGAAGGATTATTGTCCAAAAATTGGAAACAAAGCTATCCTATTTAAACATAATGCCACTACTCAGAACACTTAATTTTTAAAAACACATTAAAAGCAAAAATACTGCACACTTGTGATACCTACACAAACATATTAAATTAAGTAGAAATACATGCCAAGTTATTTTCATGGAGGTTATAATTTTATGCTGTAATGAACTGTCTCAAGATTATGGTGATAATAAAAATAGATATAATAATCGATTAAATAACACAATTACATTCACACAGATTCATGATTCTTGTAGATGAAGACAGCATGAGTCTCAGACCTTCAAAACTGGTTATTTAACAGCTTGGGAAATTGGTTGAATAAGGTAATATGGTATTTCTCATTCTGCAAAATCCTGAAGGCCATCAGCACATACAGTCTATAGGTCTCCATCCCAGAATGGGCAATATGGGTGAGTTAAAGGTCTTATAAGTGGTTGGGAGAAAACTGTGAATGTTTATTGGACCTCCAGGTACCTGACCATTCCCTATTCTAAGGTCTCAGCTAAATGCCCTTGACTATGGCTTCTAAGGAAGCCAGAGCTGGGGTCTTTACAACAGGGTCTTTACAGTCTCTCCAGGTTTTCATATGTCTCTGCTGATCCTTTCCATCAGGTCTGGTCCAGGTTCCACGGCCTTCACCTTGCCTTCCTTAGCTGCCTATGCCCCTGGTATCACCCTGTTTAAATTCTGATAACATCTGTTGTCAATTAGCACTTATCTCCTACTCTCTTACCTAGAAAGCAATACAGGCTGTATTCAAATCTTAGCCTGCCCAAGCCCACACTCCTTTTACTATTAATGAAACAATCTTTTTCACTAGGCAAAAACCTAAACTGATGACATTCACACAGTCAATCCAAACACAGTTGTAGCCTAAACAGTGGCTAGGCAGGAACTCCTGTTGTCCCCAAAGAGGGAGAAGGTGTCATTTCCAGGAAATGTCCTCTAAGGAGAGAAAGGGCATGTCTCTATCCCTTTTCTTCTTTTCCAAGACATGGAATGCAGTTGTGATAACCAGGGCTGGGGCAGCCACATCAGATCCCAAGGGGGGTGCCATGTGTTTAACGAATAAGGCGGAACAACAAAACAGGAGCATCAGTCCCTAGCGATCATGGATCCACCTTGCCAGTCACCTACATTCAGATCATTGAGAAACAAACATCCATCTCATGTGAGCCACTGTTTCCTTGAATTTTCGGTCCCTTGTAGTTATTTATCACCCTAACTAATACTGTTGCTAATTCATGTTTTAAAAATATACAGTGTGGGCTAGACAAAACATGTGTACAAGAGATTTAGCTCGGGGTCTCTCTATTCTATAGCTTGCACTGGTATTTGCATTTTTTTTTAAATCTATAACCACTAAATCCTTAATTTGCATAAAAGCTGGGGCTGTTTCTCATGTGATTTCACATCTCCAGGGACTTGTACAAAGCCTGGCTCAGGAGAGCCCTATCAGTCTTTGATGACTGTCGAAGAAGTATTTTATCTCCACAATGACATGCAACTTCCTACAAGTCAGCAATCACTTTCAGTCCCGAACTCCATGGCTGGACCTAGGTCAGGTGCTGCACAGACCTGTTTTGATATCATTGACGCACAAGATGTCCTCTTCCATCCTCAGAAAAAAAAAGGGGGACGCAAAAATGACTTTGCACTCCATGGTCCATTTTTATGGAAGGAACACAATGGGCCAGAGCTATGAAACCATCATCAGGTGTTAACTACCCAGGAAAGTTCAGACCACCTCATTGTTCTGCGTCACAGCACGTAATGACCATTCTATTTAATCACTCTGCCCACTCCAAGAACTGTAAAGCTAGACTCTGGCACAAAATGTACTATTTTTATAGGAACAAAATAATGATTTTTCCTTATAAAACAACTTGAAATAACTTTCAAAATTATCTGATTGAAAAATGTATGAAAAAATGACCCCAGTTTACTATGACATTTGGGATGCATCTTCTACATCAATAGGTACTATATACGGTCACAGAACAGTAAGAATAGTATCTTATCTTAGTATCTTCTGTGCTGACTTACATACAGTGGAGATTCACGAAATATCTGTCAGATACACACCGAGAGTCGGAGTTATTTGCCAGAGACAAGGGAAAGCTTGAGCCATCAAGAGCAGCGGTCCTCAAATGGAGGTGGGTTTGCACCCCCTGGGATGTTTGGCAAAGTCTGACTATCACCACAGGGGACAGGTAGGTGCTACTGGCATCTACTGGGTAGAAGCCAGGGATGTGGGAAGGATCCTCCAATGCCTAAGAGCCCCCCCAACAAAGAATGACCTGACCCCAAATGTAGACAACATCGCTGTTGAGAAACCCTGGCCTTACATTTGCTAAGGTTATGGGTATTCCACTCTTGAGCTTCAGCTGCTGGGAGGTGAGCACTGTTGACATCATGATCAAGAGGGCACAACCTGAGAACTCAATAAAAGCGAAGAGTGAGTCTGTAACAATTAGTGAAGCTCAGACCACACTGGGTATTCCCAGGTTTGTCTTTCGATCCGTCAGTTCCTAACAAGTTTCTCACGTCCATCAGCGAAGCTGAAGGTGTGAACAACTTCAAGGTAATAGGCTCTCCAATATTTGATCCTGCCTCCTGAGATCCAAAAATTCTAAGCACTCAACTTCTTTTTCTGTTTAGAGATTTTCTTGTTGTCACTTTTTTCACTGCAGCCCCTACTACAAAAACAATTGCCCTTAGCTGAGATGGAACACCAGACATGACAGGGGGCAGGTCTTTTTCCCCTCTTACCCACACCACTCCCAAGGCCACGGTGCACACCCATTCTGACCTCCCCCACAGACTCTGGCCACTTTCCCAGGGGGACTACACTTTATGGCATTTATCTGCATGCAACTCACTTGCCTAATAAGTGCCAACCGAAGTACAAAATTTCAATCAGCTCCATCTTTCCCGAGCACACCACAAAGCCCCACTTGCTTTTCAAAGTCGGTTGCCTCTCCTAATCAGAGTCAGCTTTGCTAATAACGATGACTACGCGGCACTGAGAGCAACGCTGAAGGAGGCAGCGCTTAGGCGGGTCAGTGGGGGTTTTCCTAAACATTTTGATTACAACTTTCACTGCTTCTAAAACACATGTAAAAGTCCTATCATTAAATTTAAACAGCCGGATGATGTGCTGAACAAGACCATGAGAACGGCGGATAAATTGCTGTGATCTGCCATACTGTCACTTACCCTGCTCTTCAGTAGCTGTAATTGACTAATAGGATAATAAAGTGGCAGTTTACAAATCTGAAAGCTATACTGCTTTGTTGGAAATGCCCTTGAGGAAAACAACAACAACAACAAAAACGACTCCCAGTCAGGAAGACAATATGTTTCTTCCCACATGAAGTCAAAAGAAGTCACCAAGCAGTTTTGTATGTAGGGGCAGCACCAATGCCAGCGTTTATTTTGCTTTTAGTTGGTTATGACACAGAAATAAGGGCTTCTCCCGTGCTAAGGTTCAGGCTGAAAGCACAGGGTTAATTAAGTAGGAGGGAGTCACTGAAATAGCCCTGGCAGCAGCTTCTGTTCCCAGTTTTAACCATCTCCTGAGCTTGTGATGCCCAGAGGAATATTCTAGCCCTGTCCCCCAACCCCCCA
The DNA here is from genome assembly GCA_004024845.1 of Tonatia bakeri. NCBI lineage: Eukaryota > Metazoa > Chordata > Mammalia > Chiroptera > Phyllostomidae > Tonatia > Tonatia bakeri. The sequence continues at coordinate 38,701 of PVIA01003629.1, read as the reverse complement.
CTAGATACCCAGCCTACTGCTACGAGTTGCCTCAGGACTGGCCAGCAGGGTCTCAAATGCACCACCTAGGGAAATGCCCAACGTAAATGACCTCACAAGGATACTTTTGATGTGAGGATTCTGGCTGCCAGCTTACGCCTTATAAGAAAACGACTACTACTGCCACTGTTTGAAGAATTCATGACAACTGGGAGGCTAGTGAGGAAGAGGAAGGTCGGAAGATGACGTCAGATTCCACCACCTGTAGGTCATAGGCAGAGACATGGATGCTACTGTGAGTCTGGTGGGAAGCCTTTGAGGATTGTGGGCAGAGGTGGGGTAAGAAGTGATTTCTCTTTAAAAGGGTCCTTCTGACAGCTGCTGTGCAGACAAGAATTTGTAGTGGGGCAACGCTGCCAAGTGGAATCCTGGAGGATGGTCAGCAAGCTGCTATGGTCGGAATGTGTCCCCTCAAAATTCTTGTAGAAATCCTAATGCCTAACGTGGTATGAGGAGGCAGGGTCTTTGGGAAGCAATTAGATCAGAGGATGGAGTCCTCATGGGTGGACACAATGCCCTTATAAAAGACACCCAAGAGAGCTCCCCACCCCCTTTGGCCACTTGAGGACACAGCAAGAAGTTTGTGACAAGGGCCCTTCCCAGCCATGCTGACCCCCTGACCTCAGACTGCCAGCCTCCAGAACTGTAAGAAATAATTGTTTATTGTTAAACAGCCACGTAGTCGGTGCTCTTTTGCTAGAGCAGCCTGAACGGACTAAGACAGAGGCTACTGGGAAGGTCAGGCAGGAGGTGACCGTGGCCTGGATGTGGGAGGAAGCCATGCTTAAGAAGTGGTTGAATCCTGGATGTATCTTACGCTACAACCAACACGATGTTGCAGTGAGCTGGATGTGGTTTACGAGAGACAGAAAGGGATCAAAGACAACGCCAAGGCTTTGGCCTGAGTGATTCAGAGAGAAAGGCTTGCTTTTTACTGAGACAGGAACACTAGAAATAGCACATTTGGGAAGGTAAACAGGGAGAAATCAAGAGCTCGGTTATGGATATGTTATTCCAAAATACACGATAATCTCCTATGTTTGAAATTGGGTTCACTGTTTGATTTCTGGACGTTTCTGAGAAAGTTCTGACACGTTATAGCCACATTCATGCACACAGGCGTATGTATATGTGTGTATGTATTTGCGCATTGGCCTGGGGTGGGAAATGAGAATGGACTGACAGATGGACAGCATACTCTTCTTTCCTCTTTTCCTGAGCTGGTGCAGGGGCTCACAACAAATCACCCCAACCGTTGCCTCTGCAGCATGTGGACAATTTGTCACGTGAACTGTTTGTCACTACAGGCAACCAAGACCCTGTGGGCTCAAGAGAAACTTCCGGACCCTCATCAACCACCCAGAGAATTTGAATGGAGGGCCTGGCCTGTCATTAGAGATTACCAGAGATAACCTTTTTGACCTATCCACAGGGCAGGGCAAACAGATAATTATCAACATCTGCTCTTCTCATCAGCCCAGGAATGACCTTCCTCCCTCCTGAAGCCCCGAGGTATGTTACCTCATCCTTAGCTCAGAATGTCACAGGTACCTCATCTCCACTTTCTGTCCCAGATTCGCTCATGTGTGGAATTCCCATACATAGGTACGTAATTAAATTGGTAATTTCTCATGCTAATCTACCTCACGTCTATTTGATTATTGGACCAGCCGAAAGAAACCAGAGGGTGGAGAAAACTTCCCTCCTCCCACAGCGGTCATTTCTTTCAGCACAGAAATTCCTATGATATGCCATCATTTTACCTAAGTAAACTCTCTGCTAGATAAATAACTAAATATCTGTTTACATAAAGTATATAAATTTTATATATAACTATATAAATATATATAATGAAATAAAAGGAAAACACATTAACATTTTCTAATCTATCAGGAGATGGGGCACAGAAGAGCCGTTTGAGGCCACAGAAGTGAAGGTCTCTGAGAACAACCGAAGCTGTGCTGTCAGCACCGCAAGGTTAGCCCGACCTGTCCCACGCCAAGGCCATATGGAGAGCTTACAGGGAGAACGGCATGGAGAAACGCAAGGTCTTCGGAATCCTCTGAGGACTGCTGGGTGAAAATGGAATTTGAGCAGTGAGGCAAGAAGCATCGGGCTGACCTCTGTGGGGTACGGCAACATAAATTCAAGATATTTGCACTCGGGCAAGCTGATAAACCCCTCACGGTGCCTAACATCTGAGCCTGTCACTAATCCCCGTGCCTTCTGCTCTCTCCCCGGCAGGACGCTAACCACACTCTGAGGAGGTAAGACACTCGACACCTCGCTGCACTTCTGGTTCACATTTGCGGAGAGCAGGCGGTGACCAGCGCAGCAAACACCCCTTGGATCACGTCTCCCCATGGTGGTCCTGCTGGAGTTCTGTGCAAGGGGTAAGGTGAGCCAGGCGATGGGTGGCAGCACGTGGTTCCTGACACCTCCTCCAGGTCACAATGCTGTTGACATGAACAGAATCGGCCCAGGAAGAAAGCAACTATTTGTATTTAATGTTCCTAATATTGCTGGCTCCCTTCACCCCATCTTTCATCCCATTTTCAGGAACACGGGAGAAATATGTCCCCGTGGGGAGTCAACTTAAGGTGACTATGAGTTAGTTATGCCTCATCCTTCCCACCATGAACAGCGTGTGTGCCTCTTCCCAAGACCGTCACCTCTGCCACGTGCAATGAGAGAGACCTCTGCTGATCCTGATGGGGGCAAGTTAAAAGTGTACAAAACACGTTCCAAATGACATTGCCTCCTTTATCGCAACGTCCAGTTTAGTCCTGGCACCACATCTGGGGAGGTGAGAGGGCAGCAAAGGGAAACGGCAGGACGTGAAAGGAAAAGGAGCTAAAAATAAACATTGACGTATGTAGATGCGAGCATTTCCCTGCACATAAACAGGCTGATTGGATTAAGCACCGACGGGTGACTACAGCGTCTATGAGCTCAGTGGGCTTGCTGTATCACGCTGGCAAACCCTCTGGATGGGGGAACTAATCTGCTGTCAATGGGGACACGGTCGAAACGGTTGTAAACCAAGGAAGGCTGTGAAGTTACGGGGCGTAATCTGATAACATCCTTGCTCGCGTGGGCTCGGCCTGCACAGATAATACGTGGGGCTTACCTGTGACCTGGGGAAAGCACTTCACGACCCAGAAATACTGGATGTTGTCTCTGACCATAAACCAGCCCCCACGACATGAACTATAAAAAGGCTCCCCAGCTTTGGTGAACGAATATTGAAATAACTACTATCATTTACTGAGCGCCCACACTAGCCAGGTATCAGGCTAGAGCCAAAAAAACAAAGATAATCCAGCAGATATGGCAAATGCAGTCCCATTATGAAACAGAGCAGGCCCCACAGAGTCCACTCACGGCCAGAGCCACGTGTCGTCTCACGCATTCAAAAATCAAACGGTGAACAACTTCACGCAAGGCTGCAGGGAGCCGTTATGTGATCATGCTAGTGTCGTGCCTTACCTTCCAACAATAACGCAAAGTACAGAAAATAATGAGAATGCTTACCCCCCACACTAATAAGGACTGGTATTTCCAAGTCTACCAGGATACCTAGGCAACGAGAATGTTCTTATTCTCCCACATCTGGCTGCTTTGCTTTTTCTTCCTTTCCTGCTGACCCCACTTCAAAGGTTTCGTGCTGAAAACACAGGCAGGGCCTCATAAGCTGGAGCAAGTCGCACTCCCTGTGCTTCCTGCCGCGGGGCCTCCTTCCGCATCCGAAGTCAGGCTCACAGCCTGCGCACTCACACCATTAGGAGCCCACACGCACACTCCAAAACACAGATATTTACTTCTGTGCTGGCCTGCCTGTCTTAAAGGGCACACAGGTTTCTGAAACACACATAACTGAGTGCTTGAATAAAACAGATTTTAAAGTGTAAAGAGGGTTATGCATTTACATTGTATCAGGAACATGATAAGCATTGATATCATTTGTTGGGTTTTATTTCTACTTACACAGAAAATACACACGTCAAGGGTTTAAACTCAAAAGATCACAGCTACGCATACATGTGCATGATATATGTGCGTGTGTGTACACACACAATTAATATGTTTATATTTTTAAACACTTGTACCCCCCAAACCCAGATTACTTTATAATGCAAATAAATTATCTCCCACATTTCATTATAAAATAAGTCTTCCTGTCAGTATATTAATTTCTAAGCAACTTTAATGTAAATATACATACAACTCTCTTTTGGTGCTAAAAGTCAGATTCAGAGAAGGAGATAAAAATGGGCCCAAAGAGAAAATACAAAGCAAAACACCCAGGATGTGGGAGGGAGTGTGTTCGGAACAAAAGGAGAAGGCCAGCTGGTTAGCTGGCCTTTGAAAGGTATCAGGGAATTAGACTCAAGGCCATTAATCCTACAGTTCTCACCCCTCTGCCGACTCTCTCTGCTTACATTACCGAGCCATCATCCAGATTAAAACGGTTTCCGTGAGGGTTTCTGCCTCCGCAGGAACCCTTCCCTCCACCCTCCCACCTGCTGCTCCTCACACGGCAGCAGAGTGGAATCCGAAAGAAAAATATCAAAATCAAACGAGGCTTTAGGGACTTGGGGGAGTGATGGAGAGCAGGTTCTTATCTAGGCTTCAGCACAGTATTCCTTCCTCAAAACCTTCTTAATTACATTTAGAGAAAGAACAGGACACACAGAAGAGGCACCTTTTAAATGCACTGACCTTTACACGAAGGGCTCGTTTTCACAGGCTTTATCCCCAAGGGACAATGGTGAACTTCGGTGCTCAACTTCTTCCTCGCACTGGTCCGACCCCCTACCCCCCGCCACCACCCCGACCATCATCTTCAAGGACAGTGCACTGCTTCCTCCCTGCTCTACATGCCCTGGATGTCAGCTAAGGTACAAGAATCTCCCCTGCTAGGAAACTGCATTATACTTCCCTACTGGAAAGGAAATCAGACTAAGGTTGTTTCTACGATGCCAAAGCAGTAACTAGTTAAAAACTAAGTAGTTCCACCCAAACTAGCTGTTCTCTCTATATCGGACAAAACTAACTAGGTGTGGCTTTTTCTACAGCCTGTTGACAACCCCCTCCACCCCATCGTGACCACCAATATATAAATGAGATTATTAGGCCATATCAGCAGGGCACAGAGCGTGCACCTCACCCACCCCACTGGAGGTGATTTCAGAAGTGCTGGCTGTCAGGTAAGGGGTGTGGTGATCTTTTCAGCTAAGGGACAAAAACTAACGGCCCAACTGCTTTCCCCAAGGACTGTTAGCTCCAAGGCGAGTTCATCTATACTGCAGGCCAACTATGTGCCAGAATCCATGCTGGGCACAGTTCCTCTGTTATCTCAAGGGACACTTGAAACAATCTGTACCGTTAATAACCCGAGATTTGGCTCTAAGGCACACCTCGGTTTCAGTCCCACAGCCAACATTTTCCAAGAGTACCATCTTGTCTGGTTCCTTAGCATTTTTAAGCTTTAAGTTCTCTCTTCTTTGCAAGCCCTATGTCCTAGTGTGGTTTGTAAGATTATTGAGCATCAGGCTTGGTACATGGCAGTGCTTCCTAAGCGGTTATTGTTGTTGTTCTATCATGTTATAGGTGAACAGTCAAGTCACTTGTCCAGCAGGCGAAGCCAGGAATGGGCTCCCTGATGTGTCTTGACTCCAAAGCATGTGCTCTTTCCACAACCCTGTTGTCTCCCTGTGACTCCGCACTGCGTGGAGAGGGACCGAGAGTGGAGGTGTCATGCCTCTTTCACAACCAAAACTTCAAATTAGCCAGGGACACGCTCAGGGCCCCCACGGTCCCAGGCCAGACATGCTACTTCGATCTTCCTCTCTTGAGGAAGGGGCAGTGAGCCTGTTCTTCGGAGGAAGGGCCCTGCAGGATCCCATGTACACTGTCCCCAACAAGGCCATCTTGGGGATGTTCTGAACATTCACCCTTTTCTCCAGCAATCTTGCAGATTGGTGAAAAGGAGAGGTAAGGGACTTTAAAGCCACAGAAATGATGAATTAGTTAGCGGTGGCTCAGAAATGCATTCTGTCTAACAGAATCATGGTGTCCTCCCATTTTTAAGTATGATTTAAATGACACCTTTGTAAGGTCGCTATTGTTAAATTATACATCTGTGAGGTTGAACTCGAACCCCCTCCTGCCACCTTTGTAAAATGCACAAACGGCTGAAGGCCACGTGAAGCTTTGTGAGTTAGGAGGTTGCACACCGTAAACAAGCACACGGCTGGACGCTCCAGGCAGCGCCGGGTGTAAGAGCAGGGAGGGAAAAAAAAAAACAGGCAAATGCAAGCAACACAAATTCTGCTTCAGTTTGTTGTCTCGCAGCAATTACTTATGGCAGACGGTTTCCACATTACCTACTAACCTCGGTCTGCAGAAGAAAAATAAAAATGAATGAACACAGCTCACCCAAGCTCAGAAAATGATACCAATCAGGTCAGTAAATAGTCAGGAAACTGTAGTTTTGCCAATTCCTGATTTGTTTTGACTCAAAAACTCGCCCCCAAGTATTTCTTTTCCTACCCTCCAAAGGTGTAGGTGGGGAAAAAATGAAGTGGTTGATAATAAAGCTTTCACTAATATTTTTAAAAATGCAATTTGAGTAAGAGGCCATTTACTCTATTTTTCTGGAATGCATTCATTCCATACTGAGAAACACATATTTACCCCAAAGAGAAGAAAATCTTCAGAATAAGCACTCACTAGAATTAAATTTACATTTTCTATCTAAACACACACACACGCACACACATTTTAAACAGTGGGACCAGCGTTCCCATTTGCAAACACTAGAAAGGCAAGTTTTTTCAAAAACAATTTTACAACTAAGAAGCTGGTAGACATACAGTTTTCGAATACTAGCATTAGGCTTTTGGAAAACATCATAGAAAAGTGACCTATTTTAAAGGTACACATTCAGACCCTGTCTTCCTGTGCTTCAGAACCAGCTCGGTCTCAGCCTGTCCCTGGAGAGAAATGTGGGTGGACAAACAATGAGGCGATCTCAAAATGAGTGAGCCTGCAGCCGCTCTGAGATGAGCCCACGGACAGAGTCACAGTGGCGGCCCACCAAGGTGTTCCCAGGACACCGGTTTCTCTTCAAAGCTGCTTTCAGAAGGACCATGCGGGTGAGGCAGCTTGTGTTCAAAGCTACATCAATCTGCTCATCCGATCTGGAGGGATGGGGAGACCAAAGATTATGTCTCAGAGGCAAGAAGAGGCATATGTGTTTTGAAGAAGCAGCAAGAAAAATGCAACCCATATAAAATCAAAGCTCATTAGTTATTGGGGTTTTGTAGCTGATGCTGCCTTGTGGGGCTGGAGAAAATGGTTCTCTACATGTGGTGACTTGAGCACACAACACTGTACATCAAAAGACCTCACACACTGTACTGTGTGTGCATGCATGCTGGTCTAAATTCTCACTGCAGCTACATGAGAAAGAGAGTCCTCTGATGCGCTGGTGAGGTGAGGTCCACATGGCAAAGTGGATGGAGCCGCCATTCCACACTAGGTGGTGGGGTAAGAAGTAAATGCACCGAGACAACTACAGAAGACCCTTGCCTTCACCCGGCTCTACGCTTGGGGAGGAAGGCCAACACACACACGGTTCATGTCTACAGAATGTGGTGGGTGCTTTGAGATGAGTGTTCAGTGGGAGCACAAGGAAGAGGAGGAGGAAAGTCCCACCCGGAGAGGAGGAAAGAGGTGAGAGATGACACTGATTTCGGTGTTCGTCTTAGAGCGCCCAGTGAAGCACAGAAATCATGTGTGCAAAAGCAACATCAGCACCATCACTCTCCAAAGGCATGGGATTTAGTAAATTCTGTACAATCCTCACCTACAGAAAGCCTAGAAAGAAGCTATTGGTTTTGTTCTTATAAGCAAGTTCAAAATGATTTTATGGTATTGTCTAGCAGAAAATAACTGGGCGTGCTTGCTCACTGAGTTCGTTCCAATTCAAGACTTGCAGTGGCTGGGTTTAGGGCTGAGCATCATGACTGATGGCATGGAATTCATTGCTGGAGGCTGGTGGCGTTCACCCCAAGTCTAATGCTGGGGTAGGAATCCACTCTACCCTGCAATCACTCCCGTTACTGACACGCACGGAAAACTACCACATAGTGTTGAGCTGCAGCTGCCAAGGTGAGTGAAATCAGCTCCTTCGGCTTGGATTCAGCAGAGGCCAAGGGTGAGCTAGACACACAACCTCCACAACAAAATCTGCTGTTTCTCAGCCCCTGCCCTCACAACATTGGCATGAGTCACTTTCAGTAACAGTAGATTTGAGGGATCCTGGAACTAGCGGTAAGAAAAAACCAGAAGGAAAGGGAAAGTGCAGTATCAGTAAACTAGAAGCTACCGTTTATTGGTACTTTTCCTTGAGTCACTGTTACTTTTAGAAGAGGGTAATACCATTTTTGGATTTACTGATGAGGTTCAGAGGTTGAGTAACATCCCGGGGCCATAAGGCTGATGAGCAGTACATCCACCATTCAAGTGCGGGTCTGCCCGATTTGAAAGCCTGCTCTGCCATGGCGAGCCTTCTCGGATTCCTACAGAGGGCGACACTGTAAACTGCAGAGACTCAGTCCTATTTGTAAGCCAAGAGGGCCCAGTGAGAAGCCCCAGTCAAGCCAGAATTCTAACCTGCAAGAAGGGAGATCCAGCGGTGAAGAGTCCAGCATTTACCGGGGCACTATTTGGCCAGACCAAACCACTGACCTTTAGAATACTTGGCCATGCACTGTTTTAATAACAAGCTTCCCAGCCAAACAAGATAAATGGCAGGACATACCAAGAAAACAATACAAAGGGGTGCAACAGCCTCTAGGAACTCTGGGCAAAAGGGGAATTCCCATGAGTGAAACAATACATTATGTATCTTCTCTCATTCATTTTTTTCCCACTGTCTAAGCCAAGGAACAGCTCGGGTTCTTAATTTGAGGCACATATCCTTAAATAGACTCCTCATTGTCAGGCACAAAGAGGGACATTATAAACACACTCAACAATCTGGGTGCGAGGAACTCCTTTCTTTAGTCCCTTAGGTGTTCCCTGATGTCCCCATCTTTCTAAAGGAATGTTTGCTTTTATTCTACAAACAAAAGATACGAACCAGGCTCTCTGTGTATTATTACTGAGCTACACAATCTTCACTGCCGTAAGCCATTCATTCACTCCATCGGTATTTATTAAACCCTTTGTACACATGACATTGTGTCTGTCTACATCTATGCCCAGCACAAAGGAAGCATAAGACCATGCATATTTCCTTGTGGTGGTGAGGAGTGTTATTTGTTATGTTCACTTATATTTGAAGACTCGAACTATGGGAGAGGTAAAGAGGAAACAGGAAGGTGCCAAGGCAAAGCAAAAATAAATAAATAAATAAACAAGACAAAACAAAAACAACCCACAACCCCCTTCAATACTCCTGAAGATATTTAGGAAAGAAACGGGGGACGCAATCATTTAGCTCCGCGGATTCCCAGACATCTACTGAACATACTCCCGTGATGAGCCCAAACTCCCTGATGAGTGATGGGAGAAAAGAAAAGACTCATTTTCCACTTCAAAAACTCTATGTTTATTATGAATATATCAGAGTGTTTTATACATTTCCCAAGGTGTCAAATCATCCAAGTTAGAATTGACTCTTAAAAAACACAAACACTGAAAGATTTACCATTGAAATTCAACTAATCATGAACCAAGAAGGCACTCCTGAGAGGACTCAGAGAGTGTTAGAAATTATTTTCAATCTCCAACAACCTGTGCTGAAACTCCCTTTCCTTCTCCTTGTTGAGACTCTTGTTTGCTCACAAAAGTTCATCTTAGAAGTTGGCACAGACAGTCTTTATCAAAATATCAAATTAAACAGCACCTCTCGCCAAGAATCTAAGGACAGGTTCAATACCAGCACCGTAGTATTCCTGGGTTCCCAAAGGCATGAGAAGGCACGCAACATACTAACGGAGACTCTTGCCCCAGAAAAACTCAAACTGTGAGAGTAGTTCTAACGACAGAAGTTGGAAACAGTCTTATATGCCCTTCTCTTGAATTTCATTTGTATCAATTCAAAGGGTATGTAAAATATTTCCTAGTAACATGGGTTATTCAAGGGACCGCAGCTGACTTGAAGTTCTTAAAATTTGTTCTTTAATTAATGAGAACACAAAGAAATCTGATTTAGCTCTTGTTAGTACCCCCTCACGAACTTCTGGTTCTGCTAAGAAACCCAGGCGCAACAGCTTGAAGCCAACAGTGTTACTAAGCAAGGAGGCCAAGTTCAGCCCTTCCAGGGATGTGGAAACGTGAGAACTGCTCCTTAAAACATGACACTTGGTCCTATTTCCAGGACTGCAATTATCTGGAATCAGAATTCCTATTCCAAAAAAGAAAGGGAAGAAAAAGCAGTTCCTATAACAAACCTGGGCAGTCTATGCCATTCTTGGCTAATTTAGTTTTATTTTTAAGCATGCAAACTTATGTTTAGCAAAGAAGGAAAGTAGAAGCAAGCAGCTGTGGTGTGTTTTAAGGGAAAAAAATGAATGAATATAAAGAAATGTACTAGGTTGTAAATAACGTTGCATAAGTCAGTTTACCTCTTTAACTTGAATTTTTTTACACGTCAAATGTATATTCTTTAAAAATATCACAATGCCTGGTAGAGTCCAGGTATGGTAATTGGTAGTAGAATGTGACTCGAAGTAGCATTAAATTACCATGTATGATCCTGGTCACTTCTCATGCTCATCATTCCTAGAAGAGGGACACTTAGGCCACTGTCCCCTCTAGCCCATTTCTCTACGACAGTCCTTGGGACCAAGTTCTAAGATCAAACCCAAGACAACACTTTCACCTGGAAGAAATGGGGAAAAGAGGACTTGGGGACAGAGGAACAAGAAAGAAATGGAAAGGATAGAGGGAGAAGTGTCCAGGAAAAAACCACCCAATGGTTAGTTTCCACTCCCGCAAAGTAAATGAAATAAAAGGAAGCTCCTCTAGGCAATGGTTAAAAGGGTGTGTTCACTCTGAGAAAAGCGGTCAAGCTGTAACTTGTGATTTGAGTACTTTTTCTGTGTGCATATTTCATCTTCCGTATAAATGCTTACTTTAAATGTCTTTCAAAAAGAACTACTAGAACATCCCAGCTCTAGCTCAAGCTCTAGCTCTAGGCAAAGGAAAACTTCAATCGAAAAGGTCCTCAACAGCCCACCTGATCAAAGCCGACTTACAAGGAGAACCTGCTGAAAAGAAGCCAGACTTCAAGTGTGAGAGATCTAGATTCAAGTCTAACTCTGTTGGCTGAACTTGGGCAAGTTCACGTTTCTGAGTCTCGGTTTTCTCTTCGGTATAATGGAGCTAACAGAGAGGTTATAGGTATGAACAGGAAGTAATTTCCTTCCTTATTCCTACTCCACTCTGATAAACCCTCCAGATCAGAGTCCATACTAATGAACCCTGTCACCTAAATACGGTGGCTGGAATGTGGCAGCTTAAGACATCTTTGCTGAGAGCCAGTTTCTTACTGTCTACGGAGCTATAACCCAGAACAGAGCAGCAAGAAGACCATGGAAACAATTCATTTCCAAGACCCTCTGCTAGGTGGTGGCTCCATTTCTCCCCCAATCACAATGATCTTTCCAAATAGGCTGGCGTCCACCCCTTCCTCTGAAAAAGCTACACCTCTTGCTAGCTGCCTCTGTTAACATAAAACCCTCTTTCTGCATGAGTGTCTTCCCCTTTGCCACTCTTTGGTATCCCCGATTCTTCGATTCTCCCAGCTCTTGGCCTGTATTCTCTTCCTCTGAATTCTTGATAGTCCTTGTCCAACCACTGCCCACCACTCAACGCCTTATCTAATACTTCAATTTAACTTTGCATATTTGTTTTCTTCACAGCATGCGAAGTGCTCAACAAATATTCGATTTTGATAGCCTATATTCTTGGAGTTGATTTAATTTTTAGAATGTTGGTTTAGAATGCACTAAACACTGCTCAATCAATCTCATGTGAGAGGGGTATATACACCAGCAACGAAAAGGCACGTGACAGGACAGATGCCCGCGGCAGGTCTAAGTAATGGGTATCTTTCCTACTGAATTCGGGAGCCATCAGAGTCCTCAACACGGCAGCCCAGAAAACCACCACCAACTGTTCTGCATGTTAGTCTCCCCCGGGAATCAACAGCCTCCCAAATGAGAGCTCTCCAAGACTAATAACCTCAGAACACCTTTCCAAAATCTGTCCTGTCGCATGCAGAATTTTCTATGTAATTCCTCAGAACTTGTGTGTCTTGTGTGCTAAACTTCTTCCTTACAAATTCTACCTCAAATCCTATATATCTATCCATGGGCACCTGAAAAATCAATGAATAAAATATTTTTCAGAGAAAAATATTTGTTTTCCCAGGGAAAAAAAAAAAAAACAGTGTATGCTTTAGATCTATTTTAAGGAGAACAGTGGCGACATTAGCAGGTGTCCGAGCTTCGAGGTCAGAAGGCAAAGGCCATGTCACACAGCTCTGCCACCTCCTCCCTCACACCCAGTCTCTATCGTTTGGTTAATCTGGAGCTGCTTCTATTTAAAATGGGGAGAAATCCAAGGGCAGAAAACAAACAGAAGAGAGACTGCTTGTTGTAGCCTGTCTCCCTCATCCCTCCGTGTTGCGATGTTCCAGACCAGGCCTGAACCCTGCACATTCACCCAGAAATGGCCCTGGATTCTCAGGAGAGGGCGCAGCATTCCTTCCTCACAGCATTCCGAACAATTCTCAAATCAAACAAGGCTGCACCGCGAAGCTAGTGCTTTCACCTGGCAAGTCCCCTTCTGTCCAGGTTCTTGCCCCAGGCAGACAGGTGACAAGGAATTGTCAGCCTCTGAGTGGATCAGACAAGCAGTCCCTCTGAGGGTCTAGCAGTTTTTGCCATCAACAAGCTCGATCTTCCCTCACCCCTATTTCCCACAGCTTTCAAACAGTAGAAAATACTTGTTCTAGGTTCCTAGCATCAGAGTCATGCACAAATGGCTGGGGTAAGAATCCACAAAGCCTGTCTGTCTGTTGCAGGTTGAAGCCCAGCTCCAATAATAAGCATGTTTCCTGCCCATCCTCTGACTTCTGTTGTCAGTGGAACCCCATTACCTTAAAAATAGCACTCTGGCATTGCTTACTGCTGAGCACACTGGTGCTTTCAGTAGTGACACTTAAAAATAAAAGGCTCTATTAATTATTAATCATGCAAAATGAGATACTCTGAGTGAGGACTATCCTCTCACGTTGCTGTTTCTAGGAGCCACCATTTCTACCATATTACATACGAATGAATGAAATGTACCAAGCTCCCTGTCACACCACACATTACTTGGTAAAAATCCATCCTAGGCCTTCCTGATGAAATTTACATTTTTAAAAACAAATGAACTGGGAAGTATATAAATCTAAGATTAAGAAGCTCTCATTTTTTAAAGCAATCTATAAAGTTTGCTGGTCAGCCTGGTGGTAAGTTCAGGTATTTATAAACCTACAAAATACACCAGGCATACATGGGTTTTTATTTTTAAACTTGAACAGTAAGATATCATCAGCTATAAAACATTTGAAAGAAAGGAAATACACTTCTTCATAATTTTGTAACATCAAGGGGCAATCTATCAACATGGATTACATTTCTCTTTGTCAGATGAGCTCTAAACTTTAAAGAAATGACTTCCTGGCTCTTTTAGCCAAACATTTCATTTCCACTAATTCAGTCAGCATTTATTTGATTAATTTGGTATTATTTGGTTTAATTTGGTATCAATGAACCTACATACTGTGTACCAACAAAAAAAAGGCTCTTAAAGCAAATAAATGTCATCAATCACATAAAATTAGGGGGCTGATACTGCTACTCTTAAGTGAACTATTTTCCAAACCAAAAAAGACAAGTGAAATTTAAAACTGCCGATTACCTCTCACAAATCAGGTTCTGAAATGTTCACTTGACAGTAAGGTCAGACAATGACAAAAACGTATAACTAACTAGCCGGTAAAGGAAACCATGGCCTAAAGTGACGCTGAAGGACCCCGATCCACGGAGAGCTAACTGGGGACAGAAAGGAGTGCAGGCAACGGGGGGGGGGGGTGACCCGCGTCCATGCCCGGCCTTCTTTTCCAGGACTCCTGCCCAGCCCAAGTTCGGTTATTTTATGAACTTGAACTAAACAAGCAAACGTTTTTAGCATTTATTCACAGTGCACTAACTCAAACAAGTTCAAATACACTTATGTTAATAAGTTTTTAAAGACCCTAGTTCACCTTTTGTTGCCGACCACCTGGCCTCTTTGAACGGACTGATGTCAGGACAAAGATTCGGCACTGGGAGTGATTTTCTGTCTGGTAGACGAAAAGGGTAGTTTGATGTTTCTACGTGCATCTGGATGGCCTGATGTGGCATTTCCTCATGTCACTCTCTGAGTTTAGAATAGGTCACAATTACACATTTTGTTCATTTCTAGCCATTACAGCAGGTTTGTCTATAGCAGCCTATGCCCATCATGCCAAATGAGTTGGCTAAGTAAATTCATTAACCAAAAAAAAAGAAAAAACTGTTAAACAATAAAAGCCTGCCCAGTTCCCTAATAAAACAGGTCTCCCTCCAGATCTGAAGTGTGGGCGGGTGGGGCGGATGCCTAGGGTAGGAAACCGCTGGCCCTTTGTCTCGGGCTGGCTGGCGAGCTGGAGCGCCTTCCGCACTGCCAGCCTTCTGATTTGCAGGTAAAGGCACTTTCACAGTCCCCGGATTGCCTCCGACGACAATGGCGCAATAATGGAGCTGTCAAAAGTAATTGAAGTGTGTTTAAACCATAGAATTTTATTATCCTTTAAAGACTAATTCTCCTCCAAATGTTTGGAAAAGACATATCCTCCTACGCCTTGAAGAGAAGGGGAGACTTCTCAAAGAGGACACGCCAAAGGCCTAGCGGCAGAGCTGACATTAATTTCAGTGCCTTCGAAATGCTCATCATTTTTGCTATCTGTCCCTTCCACTATTCAAATTAAAGAGAGGGGCAGCTTTAACAAAAGGGCTTATTACAGTGCCCGGCCCGGAGACCTCCAATAAATTCTTGCTGCCTATGCAACCCAGGGAAGACTTCTTCTCAAATGCTTCAAAAGAAAGGTAAGGACAGCTTTCCTATTCCTGGAGCCATCACTCTCAGAAAATGCACCCATTCCATGGAGAAATATTTACTGAACTGCTTCTTAGACGCCCGGCACAGTTCTGGGTCAGTGGGGAAGGTGATGTCCCTGGCCTCATGGAATTCACATCCTAGTGGGGACAGCAACTCAGGGAAGACTCGTTGAAGCAAAGTGAATCAAGGCCCGTTTATAACTAGGCTTCTTTATTGTCTTGCAGATACTTATCATTAAAATCAGCAACTATAGTGGCAAGCTTTTAGGAAAATCAGCATGGGGTAAAGAAAACTCATCAAAGCAATGTTTGAATGGAACACATAACGCTGAATGTTTACAGTTAAGAACTGTATACACAGAATGAACACTCGTCTTTACACTAAAAAGTAGAGACAACAAACAACAGGTTATCGCCGACGGCAAGAGGTGAGGGGAAGCAGGTAAATCAGGGTGCAGCGATGGAACATGACGAGGAAGGATGGCCAAGAAAGGCCTGTCTGAAGAAGAGGTCATCCTTGAACCTGGGAGCGGAGTCCAACACGGGCGGCAGGAAGGAAGTAGCCACAAAGATTAGGCTAGAAGCAGTATGAGTAGAGGGAAAACCAGGAGCCAGGGCCTTGAGGGGGGAGGTAAGAACCAGCGGCTTTCAGGAAGGTTCCCACCGGCCCGCAAACTGAGGCCGCGGTTCTCCCTTAACCGTTACCATCCCTGCGTCCCTGGCAGGCCGCCTCCTTCCTCCACCTTCCATTTCCTTAGGACAAGACGAGGGCGGTTGGAGAAAACTACCAGAAATCCTGTTGCTTGCTCGGTCTGTGATTATTAAGGCTTTAAGAATTTAATCACTAACCAAACCCTGACAGTTACTGCGCATAGAAATTCCAACCACCTAATATAGCATAGGTCGAAAATGTCTCACATTGGGTTGCTCAATGAAAAAACGTGGCTACAGTGCCATACTGTTAACTATAAAACAAATTAGAAATAAAGACGGAAAAGGAATGTTACAATGCATCATCACTGTCAAGGTCATGGGAGGTTGAGGGCAGCCCATCACAGACTGGAGGAGGGGAAGGACACATGAAGGTTAAATGCAGTGTGAGATCCTGGAACAGAAAGAGAGGCAATAGAAAAACGGATGGACTCCAAGTGAAATCTGTGGTTTCATTAACAGTATGGTAGCGATGCTAATTTCTTAGTTTGAATAATTATACGATGGTTATGTATGTTAACTTGAGGGAAAGCTGGGTGAAGGTATAAAGAAAATCTCTATACTATTTGTAGAACCTTTCTCTTAAGTCTAAGTATAAACTTATTCCAAAATAAAAAGTTAAAAAAAGAAAGCCTGATTTGCAGTCATATAATTGCTGGTGATTTATATGGCTTAAATGTGTTATGTTTCTTTTTTATAAGTTCATGCTATTAATTTTTAAAAAATCAAAGATGGATGCTGTATTCACTTGCCACCATTCATTTCTCAGCTCATTGCCCTTTCCTGGAAGCTCCTGCTGGAGAAAGTTTATAAAGAATTCATTTACAGGATGTCCAGGATGCTGTCTAACATGCCTTTCCCGTGATGGGCATCATCTGCATCTCATTTCCTCTGAGGAAGATGTCTCCACCGTGGGTTAATGCCTCCTGCAGGTTCACATTAGAGGAGCCATCATTTTCACAAGCCTCTGGGAGACAGCGCTAGTAAAGGCATGGGAGGTCAAGAAAAACTGCTGGTAAAGATTAAAAAAAAAATCACTCCCAGAAGAAAGAGATATCAGAAGAAGAATGTGTTCTGCTAGCTGGCCACCTCCTCCCGGGAGGCACTGGTCCTCTGGCAGGCTCTCCCTCCTTGCCAGAGCTTCAGAAAAGATAGCCCACTGGCCCACCTGGTGTGGGATGTGGCTACAGCCTATAAACACCACACACTCCCACCCTGAGCGCCGAGACTGCTGTAAACACATCCAATTCTGCTTTCCTGCTACCTGAAACTACAGCCTGGCAACAGAGACACTAAATTACTGTGACAGCAAGAGAGAAAGCCAGGAAAGAAAGGGAGGAAGACGAAGACTCGGTAGACAAAAGCAAAGGAAATGAACTGAGGACCATGTATGCGTGGGCCTGTCTCTGCTGTGTATATGTCATCGTCTTAACAACCCCAACGACCTCATCAGGTGTCGTGGTCCTCATTTTACGATGAGTTGACTGAGGCTTCAAAAAGTCTCGCAGCATGACCAAGTGTTTCGACTCCACCTTAAGAACTCCTCCCACAAGGTCCTGGCCGAGGGAGGCTATGGAGTCGGTGAGTGCTCCATGTGTGTCTGAGATAAGCTTTGCTGTCGGGTGCCATGGGTACATGCAATGAAACCACACACAGGCCCCCGAGGCCTACGTCTGTGAGATGTCAGCCTACCGGGGTGGATGTTGCTGGAAGGGACCAAGGTGAAGAGCTTAGACTGGAGTCAAACCACACAAGCCTGATTTCTGACACCAAGACTCACTGGCTGAGTCACTTTGGCAAGTCTTTTCCAAACTCCATCTTCCTTATCTCTACCATGGGCACAATATTCATGCATGCTTCTGGATGTGAGAGGGTGCCTGGTCCAGTGCCTGGCCCAGAGTAAGTTCTTTAGAATTATTACGTAAGCTCTGTCATGACTACATTTCCCCGTTGTATAATCAAACCAACAGCAGGAGAAGACCACAGATTTGATGAGCCCCAAATTAGGCTTCCTATCTCCTGATATGTGGTGGGGCAAGGGCAAGGCTTGTTCCACTCATCGTGAGAAGAGGGCAGTACTGTGAAATACAATTCCTCCAACCTCAATAACCCAGGAGATGAAACACACTCAGTCTGAGCGGCCTGTTTGGACCCCCCATCCAACGAGTAATTGCGTCTCGATACCACAAGTGAAGCTCACAGGAGGAACAAGTCCACAGCTGACCAGGAACAAAAAGCAGTAAACGAGAGACAACCCTAAGCCAATCGAGAGCCGAGAGCCAGTGGGGAAGCCTCGCAGGAAATTGACCTTGGGGAGAAGGCAAATGGTGGGTGCAAATTTTAGAGTCCTCATACACTTTTTTAGGGGGAACTTGTGAAAAGCATTCTTGTTAACATCTGTTTCCTCTTCGAGACTCAGCAAAGACTGCCAGGTTCCAGGATACCCAGAACACCTACCCCCCCCCTTGCCCCCACACCCGCTTTTATTTTGATCTGAGCTGGCCAGGTGCAATTATGGTTTAAATACCACATGGCCACACCTTACTCTAGTACTCAGTCTGATTTCTTATACACAGCAAGCACTTAGAAAATATTTGTGGGTCTGCCTAATAGCATTATTTCCTTTTTGTAAAACAGATAATCTGTGATACTAGCATGCTTTCTCACAGGAGCCGTAAGTGTATAGTTATTTTTGGACACCCTTATAGAAATGCAGAAGATGGGAAAAACAGACAGAGAGAGAAGAGGGGAAGAAGGAATAAGCAAGAAGAAAGGAGACAAGAAGAAAAAGAAGACAGCTGTTTTTTTAAACACAAGAAGAAAAAACAAAGTACTGTACACAAGACATTAGAGAGACACACCAGGCTCTCTGATCAACAGCCATACCAATTGCAAGGGGAAGACAAAAGCCACATCTCTGATCCCTTCCCTGGAAATGGCTCTGCCCTGGGGCAGCGCACACTACAGCGTTACAAACCTTGCAGGGCCTTGTCAGCCCCTGGGGGAGATCACCCCGACAATTCTCCAGTCCAGAGATGTCCCCTGTAAGATTTTATATTTTAGGACCTGAGGAGGGGGCAGCAGAAATTTAATTCTTTACTTTGTTCCTCTCCTTACTCTTCTATTTCATTTGTTTATGTCAATGAGCAAGTACTAATTCTGTGTTGAAAAAATAATTAAACTTCACATTTATAAAATGATTAAAAAGAAAATCTAATCTGCCTTCAGGACTAGAAAAGATCTTTCAAATGATTAATTTCAGCGGTCTCATTTACTGAGCAGCAAATTGGGGGTGTGAGACCCAGCTGGAGCTGGGGTGCAGGCCTCCTAACCTGGGGCTCCCTGTACTCTGCAGCTTCCTGCCCCAACCACATGACACTCCCACAGCGCTGGGCGGCAGAGGCCCAAGTGGAGCAGCAAAGCGTAATGAGTTTATTCTGGTTGGACTGGATTCTGACCCCCGCTAGTGAATCCTCTCTCACTACACAACATAGCCCCCAGAAAGCACATAAATACGACGTCCCAAAGTCAAGACACATCTTAAGAAATATTCCTTCTAAAAATTTATTTCAATATCTGAAACCAGAATCTATTGCTAATAACATTGGACAGGATATCAAATAAAAACCATGAGACAGGTCCTAGATAATTAGAGCCACAGCATCAGAACGAAGGGAGGTAAAAATTAACTGGGGTTGAAGAGCTCCAGGTGACAATGGGACGACTGAGCATTTGTTAGAAGGTGTCAGGCAGTCCAAGGAAACTCCTGTCCACAGAAGGAGTCCCCCTTCTGTGGTCCCCCTTGTTTGCCTGCCTTCTCACCAGTAGTTAACATCAAACCACAAGATTTGCCTCAGTAACCACAGCTTGAGGTCACTTCCAGACCTCGGGGCCCCAGGTACTTCATCCAGTCCCAAGGACTCGAGGCCAATCTCCCCTTCTTCAACCATGTGGAAGATCCTCTTGGCCATGCCCCAAGCTGAGTATAAAATCAAGAATGAAAACTTTCTTCACCTAACATAGCCCCTCTGTCCAGAGAACCCTAAGGAGACCCTACCTTACCTGGCCCTAAACTGGTTCCAAGCCAATTTGTACATCAAGGCCAACAATCCATGAAGTCGCTATTTGAAATGAGACCTGGAATATTGTTTTGACTGAATGTAAAGTCCTAAAACGACAAAGCAGGGACGCTGTGGGTTGTGGCAAGGCCAGTTTTACAGCAGGACTCCAATGTCGTCTGTGAATTCGTTTGACAGGAACTGCTAAACACAGCACTTCTTTTATTTATTTGTTTTTTCATGAAAAATGTTATCCAGGAGGGACTCAATGATATTACATGTTGACACAGAAATATTACTTATACATAAATTTGAGTAACTTTACCACGTCAACGAGGCTGCCATCCTCTTGTGTGATTTGCTGCAATCTTATAATAGGAAAGCTTCATTTCCTGGCTGGTGTGGCTCAGTGGACTGAGCACCAGCCTGCGAACCAAAGGGTTGCTAGTTTGATTCCCAGTCAGGGCGCATGCCTGGGTTGCAGGTGAGGTCTCCAGGAGTGGGTGTGCAAGAGGCAACCACACATTAATGTTTCCCTCTCTTTCTCCCTCTGTTCCCCTCTTTCTAAAAATAAATAAATAAAATCTTTAAAGAAAAAACAAAAAAAGAAAAGCTTTATTTCCTTGATACCTGGGTGGAAAGAGGACCTATAACTCTATGTGGCAGATGTTTTCTCCTCTCTTCTACTGGAGGTGTGTTAAAATCTAGAGTGCATTTTTAGGTCAGAGTAATTCCGATACCAGTCTCTGGGGCCCAGAGCATCAGCGCACACGCGCACACAGGGATGGTCTCACACACACACCCCCACCCGTATCTACTACCTGGGAAACTCAGCCAGCCTCCTTTCTCTCTCTCTCTAAGAGATGTATAATTCTCAGAATGAAGGCCTGCACTTGTTCTGAAACTTAGTTTCTAGAATGACAATACACACACACACAATTAAAATGGCATGAAAAGGTAGAGAGAGAAGTTAAAAACAACTTAAGAATTAAAGTCAGAAATTGGCCCTTTCAAAAAGAATTCAGATTTCTATCTTAAATTTTACTAACTGTACTGATCACAATGGACTGGAGGGAATACAAGTAATTCAAGGACACCTATCAAAATGAATTCCTTCTCCCTGGGCATTGCCAAAGTAGTAATATTAGTAACAGTGCCGATGGGAAGTAAACAACAGAAGAGGGAAAGGGTTTTCCTAAGCTACCACAATGTCAAGAGAGCTTTTCATCAGTAGCTACAGTCTTTTTATAACCTTCATACTTTTCATTGGAAAAATCTAAAAGCCCACTATTTTTTAAAATATTTTCATTCATTAACATGCTTTCACAAAAACTCTCCCCCAAAGTTTCTACAGAGGATAGTCTAATACTCATCTAACAGAGTTCATGGACCAGCCTCAGAGACTCAATGATCCCCCCGGACAGGCAGGATCTGCACGTCCCCCTGTGCCGGCAGCTCGGGCATCCCTTCTGTCTGTCCAGCAGGACGGCCCCTGCAGGGAGAGTGGACGGAACAGGAGACGAGGATGCACCTGGACAGGTGATCACACGCTGCACCCCAAGGTATTCGCCCTGTTGGTACACAGGACCTGCGTTCCCACATTTTTCACTCAGTCACCGTCTCTCACTGACTTCCAATTTACTGAGTGCCTAACGAGTGCTCTGGGGGCTCCCCCGAAGATGACTGAGGCTTGGTCAGCACACTGTTGGGGGGTGGCAGCGAGGATTCTGCCACAGTGCAGAGTACTGTAGGGAGTCTGTGTCCTTTCCAGCTATGCTACTTAAGCCACCAAGTAGCATTGCTATCAGCTAAATGCCTTTCTTTCTGAACTTCAAAGCCTCCTGTAATGTAGCTTTAAACAGTGTGAGACCATGCAACACCAGAGACATCACTACGCTAAACGTGAAGTTGGTATTTCCTATTTCTCGGCAACGTTACTTCTTAGGATTTACATTATACTCAACTTTCAAAAATGTCATAGCCTAGTCTTTGAGTCAACAACAGTGAGCTTCTGCCCTGCACTGGGCACGGGGCCAGGTCCTGTGAGTAACAAACGTGAGGAATGCTATGGCTCCCGCCCCAAAGGAGCTCATCTATCACCTCCACCGGGAAATACGGTCCCAGGTGTGTGGTAATGACCGCGCCATACCGGCATCATGCGTATGCTGGTCTCCAGTGATGGCCTCCGTCACTTCTTCCCTTCCCCGAATGTCGTTTCTCTCTTCTTGATCTGGGCTGGTCTTGTCGTCACTGGCTCTAACCAGCAGAATGGCTGCAGATGTGACACTGTCTGTTTTGAGTGTAGCCCTTAAGTGGCCTAGCACTTCTGCTGGTGCTCTCTAGAGATAAGCCCCTTGGGGCCCAGCCGCCATGTTGAAGGGAGCCCAGGTGCTCCTGCTGGAGAGAGGCTGCATGGAGGCCAACCAAGGTGCCCCAATGGAGCTACCAGTTAAATGCAGCCCCTTGACAGACCCCAGCTGACACCGCATGGGGTGGACAAACAACCCAGTCACTGCCCAGGATTCCGAGACATTATGAACTGTTGTGCTAGGCTGCCGTGTTCAGGAGTGTTTCAGTACTCACGAGAATCGTCACTGACATGATGCGTCGCACACACTGGAGGAGTAGAACACGAGAACGACATCCATGGATCAGCCTTTCTCAGTGAAGCATTTAAAACTCAAGAAAACAAAATCTACAGGTTTGCTAAATTTAATACAGCTTACATCCACTGGGGAAGAAACCCTCGCTTCTGCCCCCTGGAGAATTGAGGATGCAACTTTATAGAAAAATAAAATAGGAGACCTTCTCTTTACTTTTATGCTCATTAAAGTGAAAATTAAGATGACACTCGACTTTTAAAGAGATAATCACTTTATATTTCCAGCCCAAATTCCAAACCACATTAAAACGCCTGGCTGTTATTTAGAAGGTCAGCTAATACACTTTATGAAGAATGAGTGCGGGTTTTCCATATTCACCTCATGTCAAGAAGAGTTTTTAAGGTCCGGTTTGTTTTTCTCACCTTCATGTGAGGCAAGATCACCCCACATGATGTTAACAGTTGAAATGGCAGGTATTGCAGAGGAAGGAGAAAGAACTAGGGAGCTGAGGTGAAAGAGTGAAGGACAGACAGCGAGAACAGAAGAAATGTCACATTTCTACTGCCTCACGGCATCAGTGAGGTTTTAACAGCAAAATGCTTCATCCATTAACAACATGTTCCTAAACCCGAGTCTGGGTGTTCTTTTCCTGCAGTCTCTCCTAAGCACGGGCGACGCATTCACTCGACAAAGAAGACACAATGGAAAGTTGTCCTACAAGTCTCTGGGGACGCAGGAGGGCCCGCTGCCTTCTGATTAGTCACTGCAGGTAGCCTTTGCAGCATGCCTTCAGACATCAACGTGTCTTTACAATCACTCACTGGCTGCTCTTGCCAAATGCCTGGGGAAGTAGGTCAGCATTATTAATTTAGGATTACTTGAAGGAGGAGAAAGCAGATCTATGGCTATTAAGATACCTTACCCACAGCTGTCCTGGGATAACAGGAGTTTCTCCTTCAGCATAGAGCCCTGGGTGGTCCCCATTTGCTCCTCCAAAAGATTTGTCAAGACCCCAATAGCGGGATCCACAGTCACTCCCCACTCCTAAACATGTAAAGATAGAAAATTCTGAACAAACCTGTACCTTCAAATATGTAGAACACAGGATCACAGCAATAGATAATCCTTGAACATTTTACATCAAAAAGGTGATTTCGACTTTCCTTTGCTGTTTTAAAAATGCACTCACAGCTTATAAAGCAGCATCCTGGTGGGGGTGCATTTCCTGGCAGTAATGAATAGTCAGGGCTTCAGGCAGAGCCCAGGAGCCTGCAAGTCCTCCGGCCCGTCATTAACAACTAGGGAGCGG
Source organism: Tonatia bakeri (assembly GCA_004024845.1). Lineage (NCBI taxonomy): Eukaryota > Metazoa > Chordata > Mammalia > Chiroptera > Phyllostomidae > Tonatia > Tonatia bakeri. Next base: position 14,772 of record PVIA01003629.1, on the reverse strand, counting down.
GGACTTTCAGAGTAAATACTAACAGGTGTTCCTTTTATTTGAGGATCCCGGAGCATTGTGCACATTCTACTCATTAAGTCTCAAGAGGCCTCTCAGAGACAGACCCGAGGAGACACATAAAGGGGCATCTTATTTACCACAAAGAGAAATGAGCAGCCAGTTCATGTACTTGATGGGGTGACAACAATTTTACTGGAGGATGTCATTATGAACACTAGTTGGGAATCTGTAATCTGGATGCTTTCTTCTCAGCATCATCCCCTCACGGGCGAAATGAGAATAATAGCACCCATTCAGCCAATGCGACAGGGTGGGAGTGAAGATCAAATGATGGAGCAGATGAAGATGCTGAGTAAACTCTGATGTCCACACAAATAAAAGGCATTCTTTATTACCACGCCAAACCTAGCTCTGAGGCAGAGAATGCTGTCTCCAGACACTGAGCCCCTGACAGGGAGGCTTTGCTCCGAACAGCACAGGCGTTATTTATAGAAACGCAAATTCCAGTTCTGGGGCTGTGATCCCATTCCCATAGGGCACAAGAAAAGATGAAGACGAGAGCAAAATTGAGAGTCGGCGCATATGGACACACCAGTGAGCCTTGATTATAATGTTTGCGTGCAGAGTCTCCATTCAGAAAGAACTTATCTGCCTGGAAAACATTCACAATAGAAGAAAGAACTGTATGTGCAAACTCCACATAGGATTATTGGGCTTTTCAGATTTCTCCCCCCCCTTTTTTTACCCCAGTTACAAATACTGCAGCTTTAAACATTTCATTAAAATCCCTGTAAGAACTGTACATGTTAGTTGCCAACTGGATTTGCTGCGGGAAGTGCTAACCCACTTTGGTTCAGAGGAGGCAGCTGTTGGAAAGGACACATGTCTTCTGGAGCCTGGCACGGGGTTTCCTGGACCACACAGCCCTGAGCTCCCCTGGCAATTCCCCAGGGTCTCCCTTCCTGAAGAAAGAAGAAAGGGCATGTCCCCATCCATTTGAAGAGGTCAAATGATTTGATCTTTTGTGACCCAATGTAAAATAAATCTGGCAATTTGCATTAAAACATGCCGTACTTTCCCAAGGATGGATTGTAATAGGAAACTTTCAGAAGTCAGAACTCAAAAGAACAGAGGGGAAAACTGCTGTTACTAGAACTGGTTGGTAACCAACTTTAGTATCATGGAGAAACTTTTGCTAAGTAGCTTTTCATGAGCACGAAAGTCATGGTGGACATCTATTTTTTTTGGCTTCCTAATAACTGGTTTCTCTTTTCTATGAGTGAGGATTTGTCAGAGGAGGGCAGGATTTGCTTCTCGTTATAAAAGCAGGAAAAAGCCAGCTTGTCTCTCCCCTCAGCCCCCTTGCCCAGGTAGGGTGAGAACCTAGGTTAGCCAATCAGAAACAGCACCCAGGTGTGCACTGCCCAGCATCCAGCATACCTGGGCTGTTCTGACCAGGATCCAGTCGGGGTTCTGACCACTATTTCCAGCCCGGTCCTGACCATCCTGTCAATGCTGTGAACTTCTAATACTTTTCAATAATTTCTTTGTCCAGTGAGTCCAGCCAGAGTCAGTTTCTATTGTTGGCTGCAAAGAACGTTCACTGGACTTGTCACAGGATCCAGAGCAACAGTTTCTAATGCAAATGCTGGCTGAGACTTCAGACACTTCCTATATGTTTAACTGATGGAGAGAAGCAACAGGACGTATAAGGATGGCCTCCTTCTCTGCCCCCTCCCCCAAGTGTGGACTGGAGTAAAACTCCACACCACTGGCAGTGGTGGCATGCAGCACCCTGCCGAGGTGGCTGTGGCTGCTGCACGCTGGTGCTCAGTAGGAACGAGCTCACCCTGCAGTGTTAAAGGCCATGTAAGAGGGAGAAAGGAAACCTGGGGTGTGGATTTGCCATCACTGATATACTGGAAAGGACTCACTGACAGCCAGTTAGAACAGCAGGGCTCTGGTCCCAGTGCCACCTAAGTTGCACTCAAAGGAGGCTCTTGGATCAGAAGTGACATCTCATGGGACCATGTGAGAAATATGTCATTTTAGACTCTAACTTAAATCTACTGAATCGGTCTGCATTTTAAGAAACGAACCAGGGAAATCCTTGCCATCTCTAAAACTGCTGGGTTTGGGAAAAAGTTCTTTCTTTCTCTGTGTCTACTTTATTAGTGACATGTTTATTGAATGTCCTCTCTCTACATGACATTGGGCTACAGTGTTTAGGACATGTATAAAGAGCTAACCAATTTGATCTATAGTTCACATACAACTAAGAGATTTACTTTCCATGTCATCAGCTACCCTCCAGAGCAGTCCTCTGGGGGGTGTTTATTTTTGGCTGCTAATAAGAGCCAACTAAATGAGTGGAATCCCCTTAGGTTGTGCTGCTAACAGAAGCTAAAAGGATATTATCTGTTTACACCTTTATGCAACATCTTTCCAAACCTTCTGAGCACAAAGGCAATCAGCAGTCACCAGTGACTGCTGGACCGTGTGCATACTACTGACCTCACACCGGCCTCCTCGGCTACATCATGTGCTTCAGGAAAAATAACTGTCGCTAAAGCTGAAACAAGTAAAGTAGGAAATCCAGAGAAGAAATGCCTTGTACACAACAGGCTTGGAGGGAAGAGAGGCAGGAGGAAGGAGCAATCTGATTGGGTACAGTTTGAAGGATATAAAACCTAACCTAGGTATGATAAAGATTAGGCAAAACCAACACCCCTCTATTCTGCATACTAGAGTTAGCCAATTCAAAGGGAATTTTATATCACAGATAGGAGTTATTAATAAAGCATATAAGTAAATGGCTCTTGAAATATATATAATTTTTGATATGTAATGGGCTCACTAGGGGATACTTAAAACTCTGCAGCCCATTTCCCTAATGAACCAAAGTATGTGTTCTGTTAATTTTGGCATTAAAATGATTTTCATTATCAACACAGAAACATGTTTCCATAGAGGAAAATATCTCAAAACACAGATCTGAAATCTTTTTGATAGGAAGGGACTGTATAAATGCCAGCCCCTGCCACAGTGGATATTTTTGTTTTTAAAGATTTTAGTTATCTTTTAGAGGGAGGGAAGGGAGGGAGGAAGAGAGAGAGAACCATTGATCAGCCACCTGTCACACGCCCCAGCCGGAGACCCAGCCTGCAACCCAGGCTGTACCCTTACCTGGAATCAAAGCCCCCAACCTTCTGGTTTGCAGGACGATGCCCAACCACCAGTCAGGGCTACAGTGGATCTCCTGAGTCTAGAAACAGGAATGCTGTTGAAATGTTTTCCCAGGGCGATGTCACTGGCCCTCACTCATGCTGCAGCCCGCAGCTGTCCCCACATGGCACAAGGCTGTGGAGCTGCCAGGGCAGGAGCTCTGTCTATCCTTGTCATCATTCTCTCCACGGCATTTCGTGTGGTGTTTGGCACACAGGTGTTGGAAGAATGAATGGATCAATGGACCAAGACCAAAGGCAAACAAAACCACCAAAAAATAACTTTACTATTATGGGGGAAACTTGGCAGCATATTTCAGAGTGAGAGAAGTCTGCCCTCAAAAAGGCTGCAGACCAATGATAACCCTATCCTTACAGCCTTCCCTGAGCCTTTCCCAGTTACGGAAGGCATGTGACTCCAGGCCCATGAGACTACGGATGAGGTTATTTGGGCTTAAAAACAAGAAACTGCTTCAGTCCCCAGCATCTTGCATCAGCCACTAACCATGGTGTCTCTTTAAGCTTCTTTATTTTAAAGTGGAGGACACAGACACCCTGAGGGTTCAGCAATCGGCCCCGGGTCTGACTCAGGTCCACGGAGGAGCCGGGACTAGACTGCGTGCAGGCAGGCCAGTGGCTGGCTCAGCGTGGTCTTCTTTTCCCTCCAGCACAGTGACACTCAGCTGCTAAGGGAGCTGCGAGCCTCTCCTGGAAACCATCACCCGTGGCCTCAGTGCGACCCCAGTGTCACTGTCACGGCCAACTTTGATCTTGTTCTCTAGTTCTCCTGAGTGGTAGAACTATTTCTTTCCTTAATCATTTGCCTCTTCTTGTACTTAAAATACTTCTGAAAGATTTGTTGTCCCCTTTGTTGAAAGGGATCTAAGCTGCCCATTACTTTAGGACCTGTCCTCCTAGGAATGAGGGCTCAGGTGAGTTCCTTTTAAGATGAACAAGGTATCACCCCACAGGGAGCCTCCCCTTCAATGCCCTACCTTACTGCTCTTCGGACAAGTTGCCCTGGCTTTCTGGGACCTGCCGTCACATCTTTGGGCATCCTCACTAACACAGAGTCCAGACTAGGGGCAGGGGTGAGGCGGCGAGGGGGGTGGGGAGCAGTACCTAAGAACTGATACATCAAATGTCCTTCATTGCCAAAATTTGCTGATTAAATTCAAACACCTAAATGCACTAGCCAGAGCCACACTGTAGAAGGTCAAACAGAATAAGGAAAAGCAAGAAGGCAGGTGGTTCAACACTGTCGGTTTACAAGATCCATACCCAACAAAAACACTTACAGGAAGGGCTTTGCCTATAAACATCTTAACTTACCTTCTACTTGGGTGGATTTCCAAATTTTCCTAGAGAGTACAGGTTATTGAAACTAACGGCACTGTAGATGTCTCTTGGTTAAAGACCTGCCAAAAATTCTTGAAGAAACCTAGCAACTAAAGCCCCGAATGTCATGCTGTATTTCAACAATCTCACCTCAGCGGCTCCACCAACACTCCAAAGTCCAGGCGTTTATCGGTGCAATTTATAACTCTTTCAATGGGCCCTCTTTTGGGCTCTCTGCCTTGTGGGATATGCACAGTAATAACTATCCCCTACATAAGAAAACCACTGATTTAAAATATCACCCAGAATCCATGCAGAGGTACAAGCACCGCTGGCCTGTAAATTTCACTCACTGATTTTCTCAGCTCTATCTGCCTGTCATCTTTCATGAAGTCCCAACTAGCAACAAAAAAACTGATTTGTGCTGGGTCAAAAGGGTTTAAAACAAAGCCAACCACCTCACTGTTTGAGGATTCTCTTCCCTTTTATGGTTCCCAGGCCCCGTGCAATGTCGGAGACTTCACCCAACAGCCCACATTAGTTCCCACAAACACCTTAGCAAATGTCGCTCTGGCTTCTTTAAACTGGGATTTTAAAGCTTGATCTCCCTGTTAAAAACAAACAAACAAACCAAAAAATAAAACTGGTCTCTCTGAAAATTCCCAGTCTTTTCTTACAAAAATGAATGTTGCATTCACGGCATTCCACAGACACACAGCACCACTCATCTGGCTGGAGGGAATAAATCATGAGTTAAGGAAGCTGTAGTCCCTGTCTCAAAGAGTTCACATTCTCCCAAGAGAAGGTGGGCAGAGGGAAAGTGTCATTTAAAATAATCATAATAACAATAACAAAAACAACACATTGTGAAACAGGAATGTACCCGCTTAATCTGATTGTAAAAACAGGAAGATACTTGTGTTTTTAATCAGATTCGTTTGCAGGCAGGGCTGGCCACACGGGCGTGGGGCCCACGCAGTGGTGCCACAGAAAACCTGTGTTCTCCAAAGTGTCCCCTGCTCGGTTTAATGCTCTGCTGTGTCTTGAATTTCTTCGTTTTTGAACAAGGGGCCTGCATTTTCACTCTGTGCTGGACCCCAGGAGTTACGCAGTCAGTCGAGGTTGCAAGGGAAAGCCTGCAAACACCATTGTCTCACTGGATCATGAACAGCTCCCTCTCATGAGGGCCACCGAGGGCAAATGAGGAACCGTAGGTGCAAAGTCGGGAATGTTGGTGATTCGACATAGCCTTGAGGTGAGAAGGCAACTTCCTTCTTACTGAACAGGACTGATAGGAATGCTGCTTTGGATCTTCACTGGGTAGGCACATCCTTTATTGTAAATATCTTAGACTTTGGAGTTGACAGATAACAGCTCGGTCAACAGCCTCCTTCCGCAGGTGACTGCAAAATGGGTGACTCATCAAAGAATGAACAGCTGGTTCCTGGAAGACGGGCTGAAACCAAGCTCCGCTGGAGCCCAATGAGCCAGTACAGGACTTTGCTGGGCTCATAACAGTAAGTTCGCACCTACGCACAGTGCCTGGCACACTATCGGCAGGTGTAAATATTTGGTTAAATGCATGGGTGAATGAATGAGTGAATGAGCAGTACAGGTACAATCTCACCAGGCATAGAATCTAAAAGTTCTGGGTTTTGTTTAAACTTCCTCCAAAATTAAAAAAAAAAAAATTTAATCTTTTAAGGAAGAAATGCCTGTCTGGAAAAATATCAAACAGGGATGGCGAAAACATAACGATGATAATAAGAGCAATTATACTTATTTAGAACATGACCATTGAGGGAAGCTGAGCTGGCAACTGGCTCCAATCTCACATCCAACAGAAATTAGCAAGAACGAGTCTCCTGCCTGTTAATACTCGACTGCAGGAAACCTCAGGCCGGGGGCTGCGAGTCTGTCAGACATGATGAGAGGCATGCGCTCAGGGCCCACAGGCCCCCTTGACACATGGGTCGATATTCCAAAAACAAAAAGAATAAACCAATGCATTACAGAATAGAATTTTTTTTAAGAGAAAAGTAATGTGAGACTGTTTCTTTATGGAGCAAGTACTTGTGACATAGACTAAAATAGGCATACAAGGCCAAGGACTTTGAGTTATGCTCCCATTAATACAACCCAAAAGCCCAAGGCCAAATCGAAAACAGAAATAACTGAGCCCAGGGTTGATTAAATAAGCCTTCTTTATGATGGATCGCTTCAGCTAAGCCTGAATCCTTTCTGGTCCTTGGCTTCTACTGAGGTGCTAGTGGGGGCAGAGACCTCCCAAGTCCCTGGGAGGAGGAAAGAGGTCATACAGGTGTGGTGATTGGAGGAGGGCTGGGTATACAGTAAGTACTGAGTAAGTGCTGTCTGTTTGTGGATTAAGCCCAACCAAGCAGTGTCCTGTATTACAGTGTCTATGATGCCAAGATCAAGAAGGAGCTACTGCAGGGAAGTAAAGAAACATGTGTACAGGGTAGACACCAGACACAAGCTCAAGACACCATCCACAGGCAGGTGACGTAAACATAGGTCACAGGAAGCGTCACATTCTCTGAGCGCTTCCCTAGTCCCTCTGTGTGCAAACATAAAACCTGAGCGCCTGCCCCACACTATGTGATGTGAAAGACGGGTGACCAACACTGACTAACACACATGGTCTTCCCACTGTCAAACGCAGACTCGCCAGAAAAACAGTTATTAGTCACGGAATCGGAACTTAATGTTTGTTGAATGAGTGAAATGACAAGAAATAATGACAAAAACATCAAAGAATTATAAGCAGGCTCAACAGATTTTTCTGGTAAGTCACCACACCAGAATCTCCAGAACTGTCCCTATTATAGGGCCATGTGGGGTTGAGGTTGAAACAGTGAGTCAGAGATGAAATATTCCCAGCAATTACTCTTAACTGCAAAGTTTGTACAGACACATGAGCGTGCTTATCTCAGTATGGGTATCTAGCTGCAGCTATGTGTGTGATTGGAGCGTGGAACAGCTGGCCAAATGGGGGATCTTGTCTCCATCAGGAAGGATGAGACTTCCTGTCACTCACTGCCACCCACCCCCAACAAGTGGGCTAGTCCACGGTTTTGAGATGCTCATGCATTGAGGGGAATGAAGTGCCAAATAAAATGTAGGGGGGGTGGGGGTGCGGGCGATTGACAACCAGAATTTCTCCCCAGGCCATGAAGACAGATCTGGGCAACTGAATGTAAATTAATTATTTCATTCATATATTCAAAGGAGTAGGATGTTTACATACACAATCAATCACACAAGCTTCTCCATCAGGAAACCTGATAGACTTATATTCTTGACTGTCCACATTTGGTCCCTCCATCCCCAAAAATCACTTCTAAAATTGGATTAGGGCTAGAGGCTGTAGGAGAGGAGAAAAGGATGTGATGGCAAAATGTCTATCGGGTTTTAAATATATATTTCTATATTTATACAAACAACATGACAAGCTGACAGTCTCCAACAGCCGAGCAGATTGATATATGGACACGTTTCCTGTACACACACTGTGGAGGAGGCATGATTAGGGGCAAGGTAGATTAAGATATTAAGACCTGATAAATCTGTACAAGTCACAAGCTACACTGATGTACAGGGGTGTGTGTGTAAGGGAGGGAGGGCAGGAGGAAGAATAGGAGAGGGTAGGAAGCAGAGAAGACAACACCAAGCTCCTAAGGGCAGTTACTAGGTAGATATCTGAAGAAGAAAAAGCTGGTGGGTTAATGCATTTACTGAAATTATTTTTATTACGGTGTTACTTCTTATGCACCAATACAAAACTTTAGAAACCAAAGACATCTATATTATTTTCATCTGAACTCGTGTTGTTTTGCTAATACCCACTGGTCCACACTGCGCATTGCAGTAAACAGCAGAGCTCTGGTGGGGTTCTGTATTTAAGGTTCTTTGGTGCTTTAACTTCCTTTTACATAAACTGATTGAATAAGAAGTTATTAGGAACTTCAAAGTTTTGTTTGCAGGTTCAACATAATCAGACCTCAGCTTAACCAGAATGTAGACCAGGAAGCAATCCCTTCACGCAGATTTTACTGAGCAGTCACTTGGGTAAATCCGAAAAGGCGTTTTGTTCATTTGAAGATAAGGCTAGTTTTGAGGCATTGAAAGCTGTCTTAACTGGTATCTAAATCCAATTACTGAGCCTGGAAGCCTGGGGGGAAACGCTGTAGGGTACCACTGCTAAAACAGCTTCTATACATGGGGCAAGCTGTCCTATAAAAAAAGGGAGTCCCACTAGTAACGTTCATATAGTGAGTCTGGTACACCCACACCTCAACGTCCAGGATGGCTCGCTTTGCCTGCCCCATTTTCCTAATCAAACTACTGCAAAATACTTCCTGCATGAAGCATGCCCAACTTCCTAGGCCCTCACTTTGGCACCAGAAAACTGTGAAAAAAAAAAATAAGCAAAAGTGGTCATGAAACCCACAGCTCTGCTCAGTCTTAGGGTTATCAAGATGACCCATAAAGTACTTTAATGACTGTCCTTAAGATTATGATCAAAACCAAAACATAAAATAGAAGAACTTGCATTCACAGCAGGGACACCCAGAATCGTGTTCTGAAGCCCAGGCCTGACAGTGAGGGCCCAACAGGACACAGAGCAGTTGAGTAAGTTACTCAAGGACACTCAGTAGGGGTGTAAAACTAACACTCCTAACATGCGTCCCCTTGGTAACTCATCTCCAGCCACACTGGCCCTCTTGCTGATCCTTGAACATACTATACCCTTGCCTGCCGCAGGGCCTTTGCACCAGCTATTCTCAGTGGTATGTTCTTCCTCAAACCTTCACAAGACTGGCGACATTCTATACTGACTTTTCACCTCTGGAGCATATCATAAACCTATTTTAATTCTCCGAATAGCCTTCACCACGCTGGGATAGCGTAGACTAAGTACTGGCTAGTTTGTTTATTCTGTCTACTAGGCTATAAGCCCCAGGAGAACTGGGTCCTATGTGGTCTTATTTACAGCTGTGTCCCGTGTGCCTAGACCAGGCTCGCTCCATTATGAGTAATCAGTAAACACTTGTTGAATGAACAAATGAAGGAAGGAATGCATGGCACTTGAAAGCCCTGCAGGGGCTTTGAATACAGGGGCACAGAAAGATGATACAGTTACCCCCTCTATTCAACTCTGTCCACTACCCCATTCTGAATGTGTCAGACCACACGCCTCTTCCAGCTTTGTTTTCAAATAACAAGCCCAGACTCCTATTCACGGGCTTGGAGGAGTTCTTCCACCTGGCTTTGCTTCACCTGAAGCTGCCCTCTTCCCAGGGCAGTGAACCCTCTCCTCCTGACCCCAGTGCTGGGAACCTCTGCCTCAATCCCACCAGCAAAACCTCCCCTCCTGTCTCGGATTCCAGACAAAGGTTATCTCTGCCAATCAGAACAGGCTGTGCCTTCTCCTTCAACAGGCATTGCTTCAGCACAGTGTTTTGCAACCCCTTCGATCTGGGCACACCTGTAAATTTTTGGAAGCATCCCCCCCAGCCTAACACACACACAGAGCAGGATCGAGGAGAGCTTGTTGAGTTGTGTTTCCCTCCATCTGTTTCCCTAAAGTACTAAGAAGTACACATCTTAAATTAAAAAAAAAAAAAAGGTCCATTACTTGCCTTCAGGAAAGGCAAGGAAGAAGGGATCCAGGAAGGCAGAGAAGAGTGAGGAACACAGCTGACTTTATTAGACAAGAGGGAGGGAAGCACAGCCCCCTGGGCCACAGTAAGGAGAGAGGGGTGAGCCTGGGGAGGCACAGGTGGGTGGGGAGAGACCCCTGGGCTTCAGCAGAGACCAGGAAGTGATTTCCCATTAAGCTTTAGTGTGGAAGCTCTAGAGGCAGTGCCTACTGGGAAATTCCCTCCAAGGAGCATCACGCCCCATTTCCCTTCTCCTCATCTTAAGGACCAGCTTCACTTTCCTCTGTCTCTTTCAGGGGCTCCTCCTTCCAGCTGAGGGAATGCAGTGACTTCACAGGAGGCCAGCCAGATGGGTGTGCAGGAAACCCAGAACTGTCCCACACTTTTCCAGCTCCCTCCACATTGCACATGGGTACTTATACTTACCTGGAGTAAGCACTGTGGTACAGGTCAGTGGTGGGTACCCTTCTGTTCTTTTTTCTTTGGTTTTTAATTCTTTAAAGCACAGAACATTTTCCTCCACAAAATGCCATGTTTTAACTCAAGATATAAAAATGATTAAGAGCAGAGGTTGGGAGTCTCAAAATCATTCCAGCCCTCTCTCCTTGAACTGGCCTCCGCCATGCATCTAGCCTAAAGAATGTTTGGGATTCCACAGAACACAGTGTAAAGAGCATCCTTTGGGAGAAAACATAGGAGCTTCTTTATCAGTCCAGCCCTGGGCTTGCAAATCTGATCTGTTGCTTACCAAACTCTCTTTGCCACCTTTTCTTCCCCTCTCAAGTAAAGATCTGCAAACTTCCTACGACCATGGTGAGAAGTACATGGTGACAAGGGTTCAAAAGGCCTGTCACCCCAGTGGCTCCCAAGAAACAACACGGCAGTGGAAGGGCAGGGGCCGACACTCTCTGCCACAAGAGGGTGTACCATTTCTACTCTCCTGCTCTTCCATCCTTTGGACATAAATCTTCCTTTCTGCACAAAATCCTGTTTAGTCATCTACTTCCCTCCTACAATCCCATGGCATCCAAACTCTATTTTCTTGAATATCTCAATGCAGACATGTATTTCTGTAACTCACAGCTTTATTTTATACTTGAAAATTTTTGGACTTCAGTAATAGTCTCTTAACAGAAAATCACAGGTACAGAGAGAACCTGGGTTGTCAAAGAACAAGTTGTAAACCTTAAGCATGGGTATAATATTTCATGAAAACCAACCCCTACAGTACAATGCCAAGTTCTAAGCTCCCAGCTTCTGGTTTACATAAGAATATGCGGCAGAGGGGAATGAACGAAATTGCTTTTATAAAACCGTGCATCGATCAACAGAATATCTAAGGAAAGAGTGGATCGTTTCCTCTTCAATTCGGCCTGTAACTACATAAAACCTCTGTACTTGGAACAGTGGACAGCCATATTTGCTCAAGTAGAATGGAGGTCTCCCTTGGCAACAAAATTCCACCAAGACTTATGCAAAGGAAACAAAAGGATGGTTGGGCAGTGCGAGGAGAGCACTGCGTCCACATCCAGCTTCTCACACACAAAAACCTCCAGGGATTCCCTTGCCTGCTTCTGGCTGGGTGAGGGCTGGAGCCTGTTCTTAGTCAAGGCCTCCGATGGGGTGTGGGTCAGGAACCCCAAGTGCCATGATCACACAGATGCCACGTGAATTCCCTTGGGACTCCTCCTATCCCAGACACCTTCTTAGTCCACTAAACCTCCACTGGTCAAGAAGGATGAGGGTGGCTGCCATTTTTTACTTCTCCACTGAACGTCACTAAAAACAGCCAAACCGAGAGAAAACCAAGAAAATCACAAAGACGTCAACCTGGAACCCTGACACCTGGGATTCTTGATTTACAAATAAAACACAAGAAAAAGAAGCACCATTTAGGACAACCTTCTCAATTCCTTTTATGTGGGATGATACATTTTCCTTATTGTGTAAGCTATTTGGCATAGGACAGTTTCTTCCGTGTGGCCCAAAGTGTTCTGATACTCAACCCAGCGCCTGCCACACAGGGGACCAATAACAGCACCATCACTGCAGCTGTTTTTACTACCTTCTTCCATCTCCTCCTCTCCTCCCTTCCCCCATTACAGTCCCCCCGTGCACCCCCAGAAAACACCACATTTAGCTAATTCAAAAACCTTTCTTAACCCTGGCTGGTGTAGCTCAGTGGATTGAGCGCGGGCTGCAAACCAAAGCATCGCAGGTTCGATTCCCAGTCAGGGCACATGCCTGGGTTGCAGGCCACGGTCCCCAGCAACCTCTCTCTCTCTCTCTCTTTCTCCCTCCCTTCCCTCTCTAAATCTAAAAATAAATAAAATCTTAAAAAAAAAAACTCTTTTTTAAATATATGCCTGTTTGGCACTTTTTCCCAGGGCACTGCATGTAGTTAGTATGATTAACAGCTTTAGTCATTAAACACCGCTTTCTTTAAGAGGACTGCACGAGATTACCCTTAGGGTCCTGGGCTGAACCACCGCACAGACCACTTGTGGGCGGCCGAGGCAGGTAGTGGAAGATCACTGTAATGTGACAACTGCACTCCGGACTTCACACAATCAATGACACAACCCATAAAAATATTCCTCCTAAACTAATCAAATCATTAAAATGCCAGCTTCCACGCAGACACTCCATGGTGCTCAGGTCCCTGGCCCTGATTCAATTCAAATGGATCTTGTTGAATCGTCCTGATTTATGAAGGCTGTGTTTCTTCATTCTGTCCCTCTCCCCACTGCTCGACTCGGCCTGCCTGACTAGAGTCGTCCCAGCAAGCAGTACACTGGCTGGGGGCCAGGAGCCATGACACAAAGCATGCTCTTGTCAAGGGTTTCCTCATTAGCTGTTCACCCACAAAAAAGGCTAGAAGGTTTTCCCCTGCACTCAATGGGACCACAGCATTTTCCCCATTTGTTTAAAATCTGAGGCTGGGAAGAAAAATAGCTCTTATGTACTATGTGCCAGAGTAAGCATTGCGGGGAGAGGGGTGGGAGGAGACAGAGAGGGAGAGACAGACACACAGAGACAGACACTGAGAGTCTGTGTACACACACAATGGTTTGCGGTCTATACTTTATTAACAGAGCCTGATTATGACAATTACTTCCTGCGGCTCAGCAATCAGTCTGGGATTTCTCAAGGCACTCGGCCGGCTCACAGCTTACTTTAGTCCTAGACGGCCTGAATTTTCTCTGAAACAATACTGATCACAATAAACAGCTAATTTTGTGGTCCTTCTCATCTGGAATTACAGTACCAGAAACCTCAGTAAGAAACATGCCCCTTGCCCCACACCAACCCAAACTCCATGTTTTGCATCTGTGCGTTCCCCCCCCCCCCGGTGGGTACCCCGAGCCACTTCTAGACTTCCACGTCGGGCAGTATGGGAGCCCTTAGCCGCATGGGGCTACTTAAATTAAAATTAGTTTAAATGAAGTGAAATTAAAATTTCAGTTTCGTAGTCCAAATAGCCACATTTTGGGTGCTCCGTAACCCGCTGTGACCTACGCCCGGCTCACTGGACAGCGCAGATTAAGGAATGTGCCGATCTCTGAGCACCCCCCGACCTACTGAAGAAGGTGCACTTAACACTATTTTTATGCTGCAATAAGATAAATTTCGACCCAAGGCCCACTTGCATTCTTTAACATGAAAAAGTGATTCAAGGACTACAGATCAAAGAAATTTAAGAAGTATTTATATATTTCTTATATAACAATACATAACAAGTATACAAATATATATATTTATGTTATTGTTATATATAACAATGTATAATATAGCAATATATAATATATATTGTTATTTATATTATATATATTTACATACTATTTATATTTACATAATATTCAAGAACTATGTACAATTTTGGCTCCGATAAGAAACCCATCAAGCATTCATCAACACAGACCAAGTCCACATCACTTACTAATTCCCAAATAAATTGTCCCCTCACTTTTTTTCCAGGATGTTTCTCCCCATGGGAAGCCTCTCTGGTCTGTAAAAATTCAAGACCTCGCTCGAACTCCACCTATCCAACGGACCCCTCCGTAAGAACTGGGCCATCAATAATAACATTCATAATAATAGCTAACATTTATCAATTGTGCCAACCTAAGTGCTTGACAGGGATCATTTTATTTCATCCTCACACACCACCCTGTGAGATGGGCGCTATTGTTGTTTCCATTTGACAGATGAGAAAAGTGAAGCCAAGGAAATTAAATTACTTGCCCAAAGTCCCACAGCTAATACATCACAAACCTGGGGTTTGACCTCATGGCCCTCTAGCTGCAGAGGCTGAATTCTTAACCAATGCCACGAGATATACTACCTTTCTTGGTTTCTATCCCATTATGCCTTCGATCACTGCCTGGTGCATACTATCTGTCTTAATCCCATCTCCTTCCCTGGATTATAAAGTTCTTTAGTGCAAGACCACCTCTTGTTAATTTCCCCCTACTCAGCACACAGTAAACAGACAACCAGGGAAAAGGACTGTGGAGTAAGTAAAA